>JAJLUB010000090.1:0-53580 GCA_030564085.1 Nakaseomyces uthaithaninus
AAAGTCCCAAGTTGTACTGGTTTTTTTTTTTAGCATTAGCTATTTTAGCTTGTAAAACTTTCAATGTGCTACTACTGCTTGTATGTCTGATCTCATTTAATTCATATCTCTTAGAATGCATAAATGAAATTCAGAAAAGATTGATTTTTCTCAATCTATTTTTACATTAATCTCTTTGTATTTCTTTATTCTGCGTTCGTTTTCATTGGCCAAAATGTTAATATCGGGCAATGAGATAACTTTCTCCCACAAAATTTTTCAAATTCGCCATTAACAATATCTTTTTTTTTTAGTGGATCTTCCTTACCAGACAGAACTACGTACGAGGACCACGTAGGCTGAAGAAAAAGAAAACATGCCATAAACAAAAATATTCACCGCGGGTAAGGATCAATAGTGTCTGAATCTGCCTTCCGTTGCAAAGAAATTGCCGTAATAATTTCTCTGGACAACCCCTGCAATGAGAAATGAAAGCGGAGAGAAGCCGAAGACAGGAGGATTTGCCATGGCACACAGTACCTAGCGGAAAATTCAAGGAACAATGGACGATCGTCACCGCGAAACCAAATATTTGCCGTGGAAGAAAACAAGAATCCACCACTCCCTTTTCAATGCCTGGTTCCGACACACCTTTCTGTGTGGAAGGCAGAGAAATAGAAGAAATGGTAGGGGCCGCTGTATACCTCTCGTGGGAGAGACTAAATCCTTTAGAAAATATAGCCAGAGCAAAGCAAAAAAGGAATTCAGTAAAATAGAGAGATTTACTTAGCAGAGTCAACAAAGAGGTAAGTTCTTGAATGATAAAAAAAACGAAAAAAGAAAAGACCAAATATGAAACAAACTAATTAATTGTGTTCTCATTATCTTGTTGCTTAGATATTCCTCTTAGTGTGCCAGTAGCACAAAAGAGAATGTAGCAGTTGAAGGTTCAGCATTCCTCCTACTGAAGTCTAATTGCGGAAGTTTCTTTGAGCAAGATTAGAGGCTTTTGAGCAGGACTAAAAAAATAGAAAAAGCACCTGAGGACCCAGTAGAATTTCTTTTTTGGCTCCCCCCCAAATAGCCCTCTCTTGCTGCCTCTGTTTCTGGGAAGGCTTGAAATTTCAGGCTCTTGATTGCATTAGAGAACGGTGCATAGAAAAAAAAAGGGGAAAGTAAGAGTTACAGTAAAATGCAGCAAAAAGCCATCCAGTTCTTCGATTGTTTCCTCACAACCGCTCGCACCAGTGGAGCGCTGTATCTACCTTGCGAATGGCAGGAAAAAATAAGCTCTCGAAATGTATGGAAGGGTAAGTGAAAAGAAAAGAAGCAGGTTAGAAAAATCTTTTCTTCGGGGGGGAGGGGATACTTCCTCAGTGGCTTTCATAGGGGGTTGTGCGTCCAGCTTACTGTTTCTGGTAAGGTCGCCACTCACACACTTTCTAACTTCTGTGGCATCATGCATTGTTGCTCTGCCTATACATAGGTAGGACAAGAATTTGAATTTGATTTGTTATAAAGTTTTCAGTGTAGGAAATAATCATCAATACTATTTGGAGGACAAGATAAAAAAGTAACTTTCACTTTTTAAATCCAAAATATAGGTACGACCGTTTGTTTGCTGTTGATTGGGAGAGATAGAGTTCATTCTGTCTGGTTTCTTTTACTATTGGTGTCTAGGAAGAACGGGCCGTGAAAACATGCCTTCTTTCTCCTTTCTTTACTCTGTGTACATACCACTACGCTTGCAGACAGGATATCTTTCCGCTTGCCCTGAGTGCTTTTCAGAGGCACTCCTAACCATCTCAAAACTCAAGCCACCGGCTTGCGGGATGGAAGAGAGTGGAAAAAAGAAAGTAAAATAAGAGCATTCCTGAGACATTTCCTTTTGTTTCATATTTTGCTACGTGAAATTTTGGGTCAAACTCTAAAAATGAGTAATTCCTTTCTAAGATAGACACATTTTGTTGAAAGATCAGTGTGCTGCCAGTAGGGGAGAAGAAATTTGTAACCCTTACTAATATGAGCCCTTAGTTCTGGATTACTAATCTGAAATTAATTTCCAAGTCCACATGTTCTTCTATTGGTAGAGAGACCGCCAGAAATCATATGCTTTCTTTAAGGACTTTTAAAAAGCCAATTGTCAGATGCTAAAGCCAATTGAATTCAAAGTCAGATATATCAACAAAACCCCAACACACACACACTGTTGAACAAAATAGAAATACAACATTAGAGACGCAGCATTATTTTTTTATTGAATGTGGTAGTGGCGTTACTTCCTACAATGGGAGCACCTAACATGAGCCATTGTAGTGCTTATGATAAGAAACATAAAATAGACTAGGAAGGCGAACAGCTAGCCACCGCGAAAAAGATAAGTACGGATAAATAATATCCACGTACGTTGCTTACAGCTCTTTATAAAAAAATCAAACACACAAAATCTACGACAACTTCTGAGAAAACAAGAACGTCTCTACCAACTGCATTCTCTCTTTTATCATCCAATGATTTCTTTGTTTATTTTTTCCCATAAGCGTAACCGGTTCTTTAAATCCGAAATCTCGTTAATTATGGCTGATGCCTGTTATAATCTTGGTATTTTATTGTCTTCCACGCGATTTCGCCCCTCTTTTTTTCTTTCTCTGTTTTCTCTGGATAAGACACGCAATTACAAAAAATCTGGCTAAAGATATTTTCTCCTCCCAACTACTGAAATTTACTAATCATATCCTCAGCCTCAAAATTCAATTATTCATAATTTAGCATTTCCTCTCACTCCCCATTGTCTGCTTCGCATGCAGTACCTTTAATTCCGTTATAATTTTGGTAACAAACGCAAGAGCACACTCAGTAGCCATTGAAGGACAATTTTTTAGGCAATATGACTTTACTTTTCATGGATTGGTGGGGGGTAGTAGATTATAGTGAAGGATAAGAAATTGCCCTGCACTTGACTTACTAGTTGTCGACTTGTCCAAACGAATTCTCTCTCAGCTTTAGCTTTAAACGAACATGTCAGCCCACAGAATCTTGTTTTCTTTTCTTTTTACTATATTCTGTTCTTTCGACGCTTCGTCTAGTCCTTTTGTGCATGTATTCTTTTGAATTTTTTTTTTTTTTTTGATTTCTTAACTTATTCGTCATCTTTCATGTTGCTTTTTCTTTCCTTTCGTTCTCGATTTGTGCAAATCACTATAAACAAATGTAAGTGGGAGAGACAACGTAATAACTTGCAGAAATATATGTGAGGACCTCCTTTTCATAGCAATAAGAAGGATTGTATATATCTAAAGAGGAAAAATATTTATGTATGTTTCTGTAAGAAATACGGTAGTAGAGGGTGGAAACAAAGCAGGCTTCGGGCTTTATTTTTATTCCGATGACCAGTTGTTAGCGCATAGTCGCATAATCCTTTTCTGCTCCCTTACTCTCTATTTTGCAACAGCACCATCCCACTCTTTTGACGATCAGTAGTAACAGTTCTACACATTACTAACACATTTTTTACTATTTCAAGATGCATAGCTTTTTTGTTGTGATGCGCGTGTGTGTGGGAGCGGGTGTTTGCATCCGTATGAAAATGAGGACACCTAGAGGCTGAAAAGTGGGAGAGATTAGCATGTGATTGGAAGAATAATATGGACGTTTGAATACGTGCAGAATAGTCGAAAATAGGTATAGGAAGAAGGATGCGTATCTCTGTAGGAGGAGAGGAAAATTCCGTACAGGTATAATTTCGTGTTGACCTTAGTTGCAAGAACGCAAATCATGTGAAAAAAAACAACAAAAAGAATACATGAAATAAAGCAACGAGCACCACATCCACTAACATTTAAAGAAAAAAAGCTCAAAAAAAAGTTAAGCTGTGAGATTACGCAATTTCTTGGCCTGAAGGAGTGGCATCGTTTTAGCTCTCTTTCTTTTTCATTCTCTGTCTCTACAGTAGAAATCCTTGAAGTTTCCAGGTAGTATTCGAATTTTTCTTTTTCTCCACCGTCAACGGAGGTGTTTCTTTTTTTCTTCGATCCTATTATCGGCCAGTAAATTAGGCTAGCATATGAAAGATCGAAGGCTTGAAAAGGACTTTTCTTTGTTGAGTTGTAGAGCCTTGATACATTACAATTTTTTAGGACTGTTCAAATCAACATGAAGAAGAGAAAGTCTAGTAGCCTAAACTTAAGGAATCATTAAGAAATATGGGGGGGGGGGGTTGTAGTGGTAGGGTGGAGATAGCTACACCATGTGTATTGAACACGTCTAGGTTTTTGCAAGGTACAATATAATTAACTTTAAAAGCTGACATATGTCTAGGACAATTGATGGGAAGTAAAAATTTTAGCCCAAAATTTCTCCTTGTAAACAGAGGGACGGTAGTAAGACAAGGCAATGTTAGTTGAATTTGTATCTAGAATTGACTTTGAACCTTTTTTTTTATTGTTCTCTCAAGGACACATTTTCTTCCATGCATGAAAGTTTATGGAAGGACATAAGGAGATTAAGCACAAAGAAGAGAAGAGAAAAGAAGGTTTTTATTTCCTTCTCAAAAGAAGAAGAGACCTTTAGTAAATCTTTCCAGGAAAATCCTTGAAGAAAAAAAATAACAGTAACAATTTTCTCTACTCTGCTGAATAATTCGTGGGGGGGAGGGAAGCAGTCAACATGGAATAACATTGGTGCAGGTGATTCTAGCATTTTTGTACACAAATATGTACCCACTATTCTGAAAAAGATATAATTTTCATGTGTTCACTGATAAACGGGCGTAGGGGATTCCGTGGATGAGATACAAAAATGTCCCGGGTACTGAAATCTTCGTAGGAAATCAAAAAGAAAGTGTGTTTCTCTAAGAAAAGAAGGCAGAGAACCACTGGGGACGAGTTGGAGAAGGGGTTATTCTAACAACGCAAGGAGAACGAGAACAACTTCTCACAAAAAAAGGCATTCACGCATCTGTTGTTACCTTCATTGCGGCATTCACCAGTTTCTGCAGTGAAAATAGAGCATAAATCAGGTCTGCACGGGAAGCAGAAATTGGAACATGATATGGAGAGCATAAAAAACTATATCAATTCCTGTTCATGAACGCTTTCTTTTTGTTTACTCCTCGCTGTCTCCTTGATAGTGTTTTTGGCTAACATTTTCTTTTTTTTATTCTTTCTTTGTAGTAAACTAAGCACTCAGGTTATTTCATCATCCTTTCCTCGGTCTCCTCCCTGAGAATAGTTACATGAACAGAACAATGATGTACCTATTTTAAAGATTTTTGGGATTTGATTTTTCCTTTTTTATTCTTTCCTTGCGAATAGAAAGAGAATCTATCAATTTTACTAGTAGAAAACAGTGCACCAAGAACCCTCCGTACCTAAGTCAATCTCTCTTTTCCTCTGTCTTACTGCGAGTTTTTTTTTTGTGATTGACTTTTTTTTTCTTCTAAAATGGGAATAGTTCCAGAAGTATCAAATGAATATAAGAAATTGAAGAGAGAAAACCAAAAAAAATATTTTATTTCCACTCCCCGCTTACATAGCTGATGCGCAATTCTGAACATAGAGTATTCTCTGCTTTATTCTTACTGCAGAAAGTGCATCCTTTTTCCCGCCATCCATTTTGCTTCTGCTATGTATTCTATTTATTTTAGATTCTTTACTGTCTTTCTGAGTATATTGTAGTTTCGCTGACGAATAAAGAGATACAAGAGAGACGTAATTGTTATTTCACACACACAAACATACACTCACACATCAACTTGTTATAACGTCGATCAGTTTATTCATTTTTCTTTTTTTTCATTTTTATTCTTTTTTCTGATTTTTTCTGTATCTTTCCTCCCAAAATAAACTATAAATCTCTACTTTATACTATTCCTTTACAGATACCCTTTAATTTAATTCCCTCTCAGAGAAAGGAAGCAAGAAACAAACACGCACACAGAAGAACTAAACGCATAGACGCACATAGACAAAAATTCTCACTTGTTTACCTTTTATCACCGTTGGTCCCTAGTTATAGTTTTCCGTTTTCCCAATCTATGATTTTTTCCTTTCTCCCTTGCCCTTCCCTTTTAAATCGAAATACTATATATCAATTACAGATTTTTAAACAAATTTAAACAATTTAAAAATCAAGGTTACTTTCTCTTCTTCAAAAAGGTAAAGAATTTTTCTCTCTGTCTGTCTACCTCTAACTTTGACCCTGTTATCTCAAAACAAGTTATTTCAGAACCAATTATTATTTTTTACTTCTTCTACTATTATTTTATTTTCTTCTCCTCTTGAATTTTATTTCACTTTTTTTTTCCATTTTCCCCCAATTTTTTGTTCACATTGAATTAATATTCCTCCAATTCTGATTGAAAAACCTTATCCCAATTGTTTTTCTTACCAATAGGTAATTTTGATAATAACCTTCTATAATTTTTTTTTTTTTTTTTTTTTTTTTGTAAAGAATCTTCAATTCTGAGATAAATAAAAAGACCCTCATACCTTTTTTATTTCGGAAATAATAGAAGTGACTACAAAGAAGAAAATTGACTAATAAAAAAAAAAAAATTGTTGGTTTCGACCATTATTATCAAAAATTGATACAATATTGATCGCTTTTCATAAGAAAGAAGGAAAAGAAGAAAAAGGTAAAATTGAAGCACAATAACACCAAGAAAAGAGAACAAAATAGAATAGTAATTGACAAGAAGGACAATTTTTTTTTATTTCCATTCTGCATAAAAGTGACAAAGGATCAGTACTGTTTTCAAGACTTTTATTTACCTTCTATTTATTAGATAGGTAATATCAATCTAATCCAAGAAAGCAGAATTGAAACTCATTTGCATATTGATAATAAATATATATTTCCATTACTTCTGGTGTTATTATTTTTACTTCTACTTATTCAACTTAGATTGGAATAGAAAAAAGAAAACAACAATTATCTCTTACACCAGCAAGGTCAAGAGAAGAGACACAAGTGAAATTGGCTAAAGCTTGGAACTACTCATCCAAGTGTCTCTTGCAAGAAACAACAATACGACCACTGCAAAAGCATTTTTCACAGCAACTGCGATAATAAACGCTTAAGGAACGTCCCAAACAAGAGGTTGTCGCTATCAAATAATAGTGTTCACCCAGCCTCAATACTTGAACTGAAGATTTGGTACATCGAAACGTTGAAATTTTTCGACTGCATAGTTAACCAAGAAACTAAGCAAAACACTGATTCACTTTCTACTTCGACAAACCTCAAAATTTTATTCTACAACTGCCATCCCCTTCTGCTAGAGCAATTTGTTTATTGATCATATATCGAACTGAGGAGTCATTTTGAGAAAAGTTGAATAATAAAGTATTTGAAACAGGTGGATTTTGAACTAGTTTTGAAAGCCTACCTAATTAGTTGTCGTTTCTAATCTCGATTCGAATATTTGTATTCAAATTCAATTAAAAACTAGCAATTTTTATTTGATAGCAATATCACAACTAAAAGTTAAAAAGAGAACAGAACAAAATCTCTGTGCTATTTGCAATCAATCCGATCTATAACAGATTTTCCAGGGTTAAATTTTAGTAACTGAAGAAGTCCACAATTAGTCCAGGAGCTTTTACTTCAAATCACATTCGTGTACAACCACTCTATCTCAAATACCGTTGTGTTTTGGAGAAAAAAATTAATTTGTTCCACTTTCTAATATCCTTTACATTTCTTGAATCAATCACCCAAATTCACTATCAAATTGGATTCTCTTTGAAATTTGCTGTATCATTCAAATTACAGGGAACCTGCAGAATAAGAGAAGCCTTTATTTGTACTCACTTAAGAATAAAAAAGAAGAACAAAACCAGTCATCTTGAAAAAAATAAACAAAGATTGATTTGATTTCATTCGTTTATCTCTTGTTTGTTCTTTGGTCCTCTTTTTGTTATTTTGTTTTTTTCCATTCAACCTCCAAGGATTTTGAGATAGCAACGAATCAATTTGAGGTTTGATAAAGAAGCATTGGGAATTCACCAACAAATAATTTATTCTGCTATTTCTTTTGAGAAAAAACTATTCAAGCTTTCCCCAATAATTGGTTTGAGAAGAAAAAAAATTTTTTTTTCCATTTACCTTTTTCACTGCCATTTCCTTTCTTCGACTCTTGTTTTTCTTTCTCACAAAACAGATTATACTCTTTGCTTCATAAGAGCCCCCAATTGAAGAAAAGAATTTTGAAAACAAGCTAGAAGCACAAGGAAAAAGAAAAAAGTAAAATTTTCTAAGAGTAAGGATTATCTCGATTGACAATCCCTGAAAACTCAATCTGAAGAGTTCGGCTCCAAGAAAAAGGATAGCCTTTCTCATTCAGTTATGATACAGGGTGTGCCGCGGGATTCCAATCCACAACCATCACGCCATCAAATCGAAGAAGCTAATGCCGACTTAGTTAATAACGAAGCCAACATAAACGAAATATCACCTGTGAATGTTCTGCCGTCGCAGTATGTTCAAAATAGAAACAAACCGCTATCACCGAAGGCAAGGTTAGATGATAGAAATCCACCAGCTGATAGGATTGCCGTGATACCAAATGAACACAACTCAAAGAACATTTATTTGTCGAATACTTCCCACAGCTTGATGGCACAAGATAGCCAACGACAGCATAGACAGATACTGCCGTCTCAACATGGAAACAACGGACAAATGACCCCGTCGTCAAATAACATAGTATTGAGTACCAGCCAGGGATATCAAGGAACTTTTTTGAAGATGAAATGTCAGAAAGATATACACTCTAATGAAAACAGCTCTGTCGTATCGGATAGGAAATTTATTTCAAGAGATTCAAAACCTAGAGCAAACCTAAATCGTATTCATATTGGCTCTCATTTACAACCAATCGCTGGTTCACCTAACGAGACCTCCTATACTTCGTCACCGCAGCCGCAACCTCCACCGTACCAGACCCACTACGAGGTTCAAAACAAATATCAAGGGCAGGCGCAGGCGCCAGTTTTGCACACATACAGTCCTAATATGAACAGAACATACGTGAATAACAATCCACAAGTACCGTTAGGACAAAATGTAAATGCTAACCCTTCATGTAATATCGCTATGATAAATAATAGTCCAATCGATTCACAGAGGGATCCTAGAGATTACCGTGACCGTATCCACAGTGTTTCCCAACAACAGCCAAGTTCGATACTATCAACTCCTGAAGTAAATACAGCTCATTCATATATGGGGGGACAACCGCCTTTGCAAGGAAATGTTGCGGTTTCCTGGAGGGGAGGACAATATCCACCATTTCTAGCTGAGATTCCAAAAAATGAAAACCCTTCATATAATAATACACTTTCTTCTAATTCATCTCGTTCAATGTTTGTGAGATCCACCTCAGTGAGCACCAACAATAGCAAGGTGGATACTACGCCCAGACTGTCATTACCTAATAATGGTATTATTAAACCGAGCAGTCAATCGATGGCAATTTCTTTACCTTCTTCTACCTACCTACCGCTAAAGAATCCAAATTCCCAATATAAGTCATTTGATGGAAATCCAATTGAAAATGGTAACAAAATCGCGCTGATACCGCAGAATAGTAGGACAGTAGGTAGTACACCAAGAAATAGATCAATTGCTACCGTTTCTACCGACAATCAAAGAGTTTATCAAACAAATCCTTCAGTAACTATAAAAAGCGAAATTTCAAAACCTGATTCTTTCCAGATCATTTCTAATCAGCCAGTGGTTCATAGTATGAACCCACCATACCTAATCGGAGAAACTGACAGACCACATATCTCTTCTGTTGGTACAGGCTATAGTAACTTTACTCCTGGTATTGGTGTCACACAGTCAACCCATCAGGGTCCATTCAGACAAGGCTTTCGATTGGGACCTGCTTCCAATCTGATCCATTCTGATGTATCCTTTGCAGTCAACAACGGTGGGTACATTGATGCAAGTATGGAATACCCTCATCGATGCCATCTTTGCCCAAAGTTGTTCAAACGAAAATCTTGGTTAAAGAGACACTTATTGTCTCATTCTCAACAGAGACATTTTCTATGCCCTTGGTGTCATAGTCGTCATAAAAGAAGAGATAATCTTTTGCAGCATATGAAACTTAAACACGTAACCAATCTACTACAAGAGATTAACTCACGTAACATAACTTTTGACTGGCAATATTTGGAGAGATTTGTAAGACAAATTGACGGCATTTTAGAATATCCAGACACTAAAACGCTAATTCATGAAGGTTTATTGAACAAAGAGGAGATAAAAAATATATTGAACGCTGTTATAGATGAACACAATTGATGCCAGGTTTGCATTCAATTTCTGATGAACTAGAAAAATAGCTTTAAATTGTGAAATACAACCAGGGGATTTCCGATTTGTAAACATATCAGTTAATAATTAATTTCAAACTATTTTTGGAATATCTTTTCTTTTGCTCCTCAGTTTCACTCGTGTACGATAGTTGTCAAAAGTTTAGGATATAAGTAATATTGCCTTCGGTATGGTTGTTACAATATCCACAATAGTTGCCTATTTTGTATTAAAATGTTGTAATATTATTTTCAACCAGAAGTAAATCTAATAGAAGATTTATATTTTTGTCTTTTTCAGTTTGCAACCTCATATAACTCAGCAAAAACCATCTTTGCTATAAATTCAAGAATTCTAAACGCTAACGTAATCAAATCTCCTTGCATCCGCCACTACCTCAACATCATAATTGTATAGAGAAACGATTGGTCAAATAGTCGGATCAGCGTGCCATTTAATTCAGCCAGATACCAATCGTGCAAACCCAAATATTGTCTCAAAACCAAACAAAAAGATGCAGCTACAATGAATGATTCATTAGAACTAATCCATCAATCTTTTCGTTAATTGTGTTGACCATCAATTTTACTAATTATGCCGATAATGACTCCTTTTTTCAGTATCTGATAAAATCCAAATACTTAAGTCCAATTAGCATTGCCATTGTACATTCCGTGATTGAACCACTGATCAGTGTCTCTAATTATATTTCTCGAAATAAAAGAATCCGTGCTGCATTTGTTGCAACAAAACTATTATTTCCCAACTTATTTTGCACCAAATATTAAGATTTGCATCCATTTGCTCGTATGGCCTTCATCTTCCAGAGTTTATTTGCGGCTAGTCACATTATTATTATAAGCGAAGTAAAACATCGCTAGTATGAGAATAAGAACTAATAATCTAGGACAGCGATAAGATAAACCTTATTTCCTCTTCATTATTTCTGCAGAATAAAAAAAAACAAACCTCTGGATCTATGTTCATATGCAAATTGTTCAAAAACGTCTTTGTGAAATATGTTCTGAATAGGTGTTTAGATAATTTTGATATTGAAAAAATTTGAAATTTCATGCCTTAGAAAAAATCTTGTTTATCAAATTGGATTCAAAACATTATCGCAATACATTTATATCTCTCGTAAAAGTAAGTATTGCATTCATTATTCTTGGTCATAGGATAGGAGGAAATGGAAAATTCATAACCCATACTGGCTGCATCATCCTACTGACCTGGGAAAATTTTACGGTTAACGAAACTTTAGTAATTTTTGAATGAAATTATTCTATTCCATTTCACTTCATGAGATTAAATGAAATGGATAAAAACTTGTTGAAATATAACATATCGAAATGCTTTTCAAAAAAATTTTGCCCCATTGCTTTTTGATAGAGTATTAATGAATACGAAATGTAACAAAATAAAAAAAAAAGATTGACAAAAAAAAAATAAAATTAGTAGTTATTTCTTGAAATTTAACAATAAGTTTTTGAAATGATGTAACTTATGCTGATTAACCAGAAAGCCTTTGATATCCTCATGATATATATGTTTCTCTTGGTTTGCTTTTTTTCTTTTTAGAATGTGTGTTCTTTTGGAATTCGGGGAAAGACAACAGAAAAAAATAAATAAATAATTGAGAGACACTTTTTGAAAATTAGTAGTTTAAGATGGTCTAAAACCAACAAATCATCTATGATTGATTAAAACTGTTGTTTCACTAGCTCATAGTTCCGGATAATCAAGAAAGAACAAAAATACAAAAAAAAAATAACAAAGCAAAACCCAGATAAACGATGAGAAACTCTAAAAAAGGGTTTGGAAGATTCATAGCTAATTCATAATTTTTACTCTCCATCAATTTTTTAGGTATTGGGTTGTAGCTCCACCTGCCTACATGGTTTAAATTACCACACTTTGTCATATCTTGCATTATTTTTGTCATTTGAAGAAGCAATATTCTTTGAATGGATCAGGAATTAGATAATAATTTGTTATCACAAATTGTATTACAATCAAGTTCTATCAGATTTGTTATATCATGTCATCACTTTCGGTTTCAATTTATTCGGTATGATTAGTAAAATATTCGTATGTTGGCTTATGCTAGGGGCGCCCATAATAATGATCAGGGAAGAATCATTTATGTAAGTGTGTTGAATCCTTCTGTGATTCGAGAGTTGGCGAAAAATACATAAAAATACCATGCAAATTTATCATGAGGTAATGGCAGAGAAATTGTGAATATTATCGTTAATGAATGAAATAAAATAGTCCAAAAGAAAGACATAACCAAAGCCCAAAACAAATAGAAATATATGCGAAGTACAATCTGGTAGAATAAAACAAACTATCGTGAATTCTGGGGGAATGAATATTAATCGTAATCAGAAAAAAAAAAAAAAATAATAGAAACAAACCGAGCTACACATGTAAACCAAAATTATAACAAGGGGTTTCCTACTATTTTAACCTATTTATCTTATTTTTTTCTTGTTTATTTCATTTCATCTCTTTTTATTTTCATTGCTTATTTTATTTTAATTTTGTTTTAATTTATATTATTTTTGGGACTTTGATCAACTCTAATTGTACTATTATTATATCTTACAAATTTTGGTTCTGTAATTATTGTAATTGTTTATTTTCTCTTCTGATATACTATTTTGCAGAGATAGCAGAAGTAAGATACTTGAGAAAAAAAATGGTTTTCATTGATTTCATATTATGTATTTATTGCCATTATTTTTTCCATCAATATTTGAGAAAACTAAAAAAAACTAACAAAAGAAAATAAGCAAGTATTAAAATTTTGAAAGGGTTGAAGAGGGAATACACAGAGAGAACACTGTTACCACATCGACAAGTATCAAATGTGAGGTAAGAAAAAAAACAAACAAACTTGTCCCTCTTTTTTGTTTTGTGTAAATGTATTTTTATGTGTATGTATATTTGTTTGTGTTGTGTCTTTCTGAAAAGTAGGTCAACAAGCAGGACGTTTTCTACTGCACTAATTCAGAACAACCCTCAACCACAACTATATGGCAGATGCAAGGAAAAGAAATTCATGCAGAAGATCATTGCCCTTCATTTCTGTGCCTTCATCGTAGGCACCATGTTGGGAGGCAAGCGAGAGGAAGGGTAAAAAAAAGACGACAGAGAGAAACCCTGAAAAAGTGTGCAGAGGCGAGAAAAAATATGAGAGGAGAAGCAGAGAAAAATAAAATAGAAGGGGAAACAAAACGGAAAGAACAAAAGGCCCGCCCGATGTTGGAGAGTTTTCAGCACCGCAAGGGGGGAATTTTGGCGCGAGAAATTCTCAAATGAAAATCGATGGTAATAATCATGAAAAAGAAGAAAACAAGAACATAGGAAGTAAGCAAGAGCAGGCCAGCTCTAAGAAACGGATGCAGGATGATGGAGGAGTATGCGAGAGGGTGAGAGTGGTGTATTATAATGCCGAAACATTCTATATTACTCTTTTGGCGCACCACAAAACTAGCAAATTGCTCAATAAATTAGTAGCTAAAATAGAAACCCCATAAGGGGCATGAAAACAATAGTTGCACAGTAAAAAAAATGTCTTGATTTGTAGATGCTGACGTAATGTGCCGACTTTGTTGATATACGAACACTATAACATCATAGTGTCAATCTCGGATAAAATGACAATAATGGTAAGAAAAATAGAGGATAGCTAATAAAAAATAAAAAAAAGATAGATAGTGAAATAAAAATGAAATAAAACGCCACCACAATCATTCCAACAGCTACAGGATTAAAAATAAATAATTTTTCCTAAAAAGTATGTATATTGAGAGAGAAGCCCTACATAAGCATTCAAAAGGCAATAAGAATGGATTAGGGTAAGGAGGGTTAGAGACACTTCGTAGTAGTTGTGGCAGTTTATCATCTCTATGCTTTAGTCATCAATCGAATTTAATGTCTCAAGTGTTTTTTTATGTAAAAATTAAAAACGATTCTAGAAATGTCTTTAAATTACGATAGTACTTCTTTCTTTTTATCCTTCCTGTAATAAAAAACTAATGATTAGTTCCACAACCTTCGGTACACCCTGCGCCGCCATTAGAACAGTAAACAGGAAAGCAAGAATAGGTGTTTTCAGAGCAAACAAAAAAAAAGAAAGGAATATATTCTGAAGAAAGACGCAACAGTAAAACTACTAGCAACGCAACGAAGTAATGCGCAGTAGATACTAGCAAGACTGTAGTCACCACCATTATTAGTTCTTAGAACAATTCTCAAAAGGATAATCAATTTCAGGAAATCCCAAAATGTTGTGCATTCATGCTAAAATGGAAATGCTCCGATAAAACTATTTGGAGATGTCATCGAAATCAGAGAGACCCGCGCATATCTTCCCTTCGCTTTCTTTCTTTCTTTTTATTTCTCACTCCCCCTCTTCCCACCAACTCCCCAATTATTTTAGCCCAAAGCATCACCGACTTCTGAGATTTGGACCCTTACGACAACATTATATAATATAATAGTGCACTAAGAAAGCATAGAAGAGAATTGGGGTGTCTTTATTTGTGTTCGATTTTAGTGTCAATCGTGGTATCCAAAACAAGATCCTACAACCGGGGCCCCATAACTAGACAGCGGAGTTACCCATTTGAAGACATCAAGAGTTAACATTCTGTTCGCTCTTCCCTCTCTTTCTTTTTTTTGTGTTTTTTTTTTACTTTCTAATTTATTTTTATAGATTTCGTCTTTTAACGGATCAAACCTAGTATTAATTTATATCGGACCTCCACTTTTTTTTATTATCTATGATTGACATTTTAATCCTCGAAGATATAGCCAATCTTTTACATAAAAATTATGTCAACCGGGCAATTTAGGTTTTTTTTCGGCTCTCTCCCCCTCCAACTGCATGGAATTCTTTTTTTTTCCTATAGACACGTGCCTTGGAAATGACCCTACGAGACAGAAACATGAAAGAACGAGCGAGACCGAATATTGGTTAGAAAATCCAGTGGAGGCGCGTTGGAGATAAAAGACGGTAACACCGAGGAAGCAACCTCTCTCCAAACTAATACTCCGGAAGACAAGGAAGACATGCATGTGTCGTTAAAAGTAATTTTCGTAATGAATGAAGTAGTTATCGGTGGCGTTTGCTATTACTATCTCTCTGCGACGTTCGTACATTGTTCGTAGACACAGGACACCACTCTCTTCTATTTCAAGTATCCAATTATATATATATATATACTACTAATTGAACACTGAAGTCAACATGAACAGTATGTAGATGAACAAAACATAATCGAATTTAGGATTATCTTCATTGAATAAGATAACAAAATAAAGAAAAGGTGGGAAATATTTCTTGCCGTCATCTTATCCAGGTTTTTTTTGTACAGACTTGCTGAAGAAGACAAAAAATAAAGGAAATGGCTCCGATACTTTTATATTATCTATTATATATTTTTTACTTAGTGTGAGAGAATGCACTGGTGCAGAATATTACTTCTATTTCTATTACGCATCTCAATTTTGATCGAGACACAAGACGTTTAGTTTACCACAATATATTATATTTCTTGTCGAGTGGGAAGGGGATTACAAAATTAGGGTAGGATAACAAAATCGACTTATTTAAACGTGAGCTTCACAACATCTCTCTTACAACTGCATCATGTGGGAAGTCCTCGTCCGTTGGGCTTTTGATGACGCTGGTGTTTGCGAACTCCTGGTGCTTGGAGAACGCGATCCCGTAACTTACAGCGGACACCGTTAGCGTGATACCGAGCACCAGCAGACTCGTGGTCTTCAGGATTAGTGAGCAGTACTGAATAATTGCCATGGCCAGATAGAAAATGCACCTGTACCCGTTTGTCTCGAACCTTTTGACGAACTCTATGAATCTGTCGCTCAGTGGGCATATCTTCAACAGGAATGGGATCTCGATGAAGAGAATCACGAGCCCCTGGACTATACCGACTATACCAAATGCTATCACTGCGTTGACGTGGAAGAGGTTAGCTATCCCGAGCGCGATGCACAGGAAGATGTTGATGTAGCCGAACCACTTGCCGTACACACTGAAATTGAAGCTCTTCAGGTCCTTGAGCATTCCTGCGAAATTGATGAACTGTGTAATATTGAGAGCCATATTTTCTATCTATTCTGATTCCCACTTCTTTGTTAAAATACCGGCAACAAATTATGTAACTTGTGTCGGGGTTTTTTCTTTGATCCTTTGCGTCTTCTATCTGTGCAATATTTTTTCTCTTGTTCAACCTGCCTTCTGCTTGCCTTTCGGTGTCTTCACGTACTTGGTTTAGCACTTTGTGTTACAAGCAATTATCTCTGTGTGACAAGCAATCATCTGAGAAAGTGGGTTAAAACCCAATTGGCAACTGACCGCTCTCACATAAGGACCCCCCCACCCCTCCTCTTCCAAGCCCCAGCATTGTGCGACTGGGCTACAGAGAAAGAAGCGGGCCCACAAGAGGCTCTTTCCTCGACCTGCCTTTCCCCCATTCCAGCACACACACACACACACACACACACACACACACACACACTCGCTCTCTCTCTCTCTCTCTCTCGCTCTCTCTCACCAGCCTTACCTCGCCAGGGTAAACGAGGGAGACACCAACGAGACACCAATACCGTCAACGCCTCCCCCACCCACCCCATGCAATTATCACCCTCCACGTTATACCACATGCCACCAGCACACCGCAAGAGATACGTTTACACGTTAACCTGCATGTGACTACAACGTCGAATGATACAGCCATGTACCACAGAGATAACTGGACAGGTCATGTGATGTCGGCAGGGTTACCTTGGTCCCTCACCAAAAGCTCTCTCAACCGTTCGCGGGGGGGGGGGTGCAGCGCCGTGCCGTGCTGTGTCGCGCTGCCCGCACTCGCCCCGAGAAACGCACTTGCTGCAAGCCGTTGTGTCTCGCGTTGCCCTTGGCTTGGGCCCCGCGTGCCATTTTCACTTTAACGCCGCTACAGGGCGTAAACAAAGGAATCTCATCGCGCTCCGTTGTACCGGGACCGCATCTGCCCTCCCTCTGTGGTATTAGTCCTTGTTTGTAAACACATTACTCTAGATTAAACCAACGAAGTCTATTTGTAGTTCGAACTCATCTGATATCCTGAAAAGTTGGTGACGTTTTACATATATACCAAAACTTTCAATATTGGATTGAGATAGATTGTACCCCTCCCTCCCCCACACTCAATCTTTTGTTTATACACAATGCTATCGATTAAACTCTCAGCTGCTGCCCAAAAGGCACCATTGGCCCTGTACAGGTGTCTACAGACGTCTCCAATTGTCTGGAGCCGCACATCGGAGAAGCCAAAGGAGCCCAAGGCCGCTGCACACAGCAGAAAGGCGCTGACAAAGGAGTTCGGCCCAAAGAGACCTGTCTCGGCCTTCTTCCAGTTCTGCGCCGACAAGAGAGCCACGATGGTCGAGCAGAACCCTGCAGCCACCACCACACAGATTGCCTCCAAGCTCGGTGAGACGTGGAGATCCCTCAGCGACTACGAGAAGCAGCCTTACACGGACGCATACCAGGAGGCCATGGAGAAGTACCGTCAGGACAAGACGGAGTTCGAGAAGAGCCTGCCCCCCAAAAAGCCCCTGGTGCCATACTTCCTGTTCGCGGAGGAGGTCCGCGCCCAGCTGAAACAGGACCAGCCTCACCTGTCCTTCGGCGAGGTAGGCTCCATTATCGGTGAAAAGTGGAACGCCCTTTCCAGCGAGCAGAAGCAGCACTACAAGCAACTTTACGAGGAAAATAAGGTCAAGTGGCAGCAGGAGAAGGAGCAGAAGTTGCAGAACTTCAAGCTTTAAGACGGCAGCTCACCCGCCATTCTTTAACCACTCCTTTCTTCTGGCCAAAAAGTTGTCGCGTGTAGCCTTTGCTACCCCTCCACCTAAGCTATATAACCTAATTATATTTTACTTTTTTGCTTTTGATAAGTTAAAAAAGGCAAATGAAGTACCCCCTTCTCTCTTCTCAGTTATATATATTTAATGTGATATGCACTTTCCCAACGGGCGGGTGTTCGTATATGTGCTCCAATAACTCTGCGAGAAGTGTGCCGAAAACTGTAATATTTAAGTAAGTTGTGATTTCACAAAAGATGACAGAGAACAACAAAAAGAAGAATGAAATTGAAATAAAAAAATACTAAAAGCTTTTGCTACTTCCACTCTATATGATAGCAACACCTATGACCCCAATGATTACCTCTCCAATATCTTTACGTAAGGTAAAAACATTGATAGGCCAAAAAAATTATGTATAGGCCAATTAAAAAAAAAACCTTCACCTTTCAGCCAATGCCAAGAATCTACAACACGAATATTTCAGAATAAAAGTGATATGATATGATAATGCAGTAAAAAAATAAAATCTCTCTTGAGTTCCGTAATCTCTCCCTCTTGAGTTTCGTAATCTCTCCCTCTTTAGTTCCGTAATCTCTCCCTCCTGAGCTCTGTAATCTTTCCCTATTGAGCTCTTTAATCTCTCCCTATTGAGTTCCGTAGTCTTTCTATATTGATTTGTCCTCCCCCCTAACAAATACGAGGCGGGCGGTCAAAGAACATACATGCTCAGCCAACGTAGACACCTACTAAGCAGGTCTCCAACATCTTGTCGACGCTAATCCATCTGTGGTACCTGTTGAAAAACACAGTAGAGTCCTGGCCAGCGGATTTGTCTAGTAGAATCTTGGCACCGCCCGGGTGGAAGTCCATGTAGCACGAGATGCTGAAGACCTTGCCATTGATAACGGTCCAGCAGTCCTGCGGCGTGTTGTGTTTTGCCAGCTCTTCTTCATCTATCCGGATAGGCGGGCGTATAGCATACAGCGGCACCCCTCGCTCCAGCTGGGTCAAACTCTGCGGCGAGTTCAGCTTCTTGAACCTCTCCAGCGCAGCCGGGTCGCCGCGTATCTTCTCCAGCCCCGTCACCAGCTTCCCAGCCTTCCCCTTCTTCTCTACCAGGTCGTGCCAGTCCAGCGGACTGTGTCCCGGCGCCAGCCTCACCTTATTCCTGTACCCACCGGCCTTGATCCCAGACCCCGCAGACGCTGCAGGAACACCCAGCGTCGAGCAGCTCGCCTGCCTCGGCCCGTCCTCCGGCATCAACAGCGGTGCCGCCATCTTATAATCCTTGAACCCCATCTCCCTCTGCTCAAACATAACCCTGCTAGCACTGTGCATAATATACCTCGTCTCTAATAATTTTTTCCCTCCTGAATTTTCTCGCTTTTATACTTTTTTCTTTTCGATACCCGCCTCACGTTTTCCGATTCTTCTTGTTATTTAGTCGCTACAAGGGTCTACTTCCCGAGGCTGCCAGTGCGAATTGAATAATTTGACGTGCTATATTCGAGGTCGTCAAATGTCCCACTTTTTCATGACATGGCAGTGTCCCTTCTCTATATATGATTCCAATGCCTCGGGGATGAGCAGGCACGAGCCCGCACAGCATAGCGGCACTCACTGCTGCACAGTGGCTCCCCCCTCCAAATCCTCGCACCGCAACCCACACGCCTGTATTACGTCGCACGCCCTCCATCCCCCCCAGTCCGCTGGCTTTCCCCTCCGCAGCTACCGCTACCGCCAGCGCTCCGGCTTCTGCCCTCTGACAGCGATGCCCGCCGCAATGCCACCCCCCTTTTCTTTTCTGTGTGCGCGTCTGTGCGTTCCGCGTTGTGCACCTGCATCTGTGGGCCCTGCAGCACCCTTCAGGGTTCCCCCTCCCTCCAGGGAAGTGTCTTCGAGCGTGCGCTCCTCTCTGCGTTTCTGCAGCTGTCCCCGTCCAAGTTTTCTCGGGGCTCTGCCTTGTGCCTCTCGATACACAGAACAGGCTGCAGAGAGATGTGCGGAGACGATCTACGGTTTTCCGCAAACCTGCCCGGACACTGTGTGCGGCGTGCTGCCTGTTCTTACTGCCCCCCCTTGCCCCATGTGTCAGCGTGACATCACCCTTGCGCTGCAGTGATCCGTTGGCACTGCGTGTTCCCGCACTGCCAAAACGTGTGCATCCCCCCTTCGTGCACAGGGAGTCGCACATGCGATGTATCCCCAAACGCAGCGAAACGTGTTTCAGCCCCTCCCCCAGGAAGAGAGAGGGCCGCAGACCTCGACTGACATACTCGTTTTGATCCATTTATACGTTACACAGAAAACATCCTACACAATTCACGGCACAGTGCCTTGGCGTGCGTGGAGCCACATGGGCGGCTTCCCTTTCCAGGGTGGCCGCGCGTGCGCGCTCTCAGTCGAAGAAATCGTCCTCCTCTTCCACCTCCCGCCTGTTGAAAATGATCTTCGTCCCCTGCTTCTCCCGCGCAATGCCGTCCAAGATCTGCACGATCTCCCGCTCGCTCACCTTGGCGCGCAGCTGGCCGCTCGCCACGAGCTGCCCGAGATACTTCTCCACAGCCTGCGCACGGTCCGGCCGCACAAGCGCGACCCGCGACAGCCGCTCCTGCGCCTCAGGCTCCAGGTACCGCGCCACCGCAGACCCGCTGCCCCCACTTCCACTGCCACTGCCACTGCCACTGGCACTGGCACTGTCGTTGTCGCCCCCGCTGCCGCGCTTCAACTCCGCAAGACGCGCCGCCCTCAGTGCCTGTAACTCTGCATCCATCGCTAAAATTCTTTCACCGCGACTATGTTCACGTCAAACCGCTTTCACCCATCACTTCTGATCCCAATAAGACAGAACTCTAGTCAACAAATTTTCTCTTTCTAGTCTTCAATTAGCCAAAAAAAAAAAAATTCAGAGAAAAAGAAAGTTCAAAGGCTAAGGGAAAAGGGTTTAGAAAAACAAAACAAAAAGCAGCCCTACAGTATCCCGTCTCAACCTTCCCGCAATATAAACCCGTAGACTTGCAATAGACTTCCCTGCAATATACTTTGCAATTGGCTTCTTGCAATAGTAGCAACTGAATATGGTGCTTGGCCTCAGACTCACCAACAACCCTACCTCGGGGATAGTAGGTCTCGCCAACGTCGGCAAGTCCACGTTCTTCCAGGCCGTCACGGACTCCCGCCTCGGCACCGCCGCAAACTACCCGTTCGCCACCATCGACCCGGAGTGCTCGCGCGTGCCGATCCCCGCGCCGCAGCTGGCCGTGCTGCAGCGGCTCTACCGCAGCGCGAGGGCCGTCCCTGCCGCGCTGACGGTGTACGACATCGCTGGGCTCACGCGCGGCGCCTCGCAGGGCCAGGGCCTCGGCAACCGGTTCCTGAACGACATCAGGCACGTCGACGGCGTGTTCAGCCTGGTGCGCGGGTTCCGCGACGACGCAGTCACGCACATCGAGGGCGGCGTGGACCCCGTGCGGGACCTCTCGGTGGTGCAGGACGAGCTGATCCTGAAAGACCTCGAGTACATTGAGGCCGCAAGGGAGCGCGCCGCGCGGCGCATCCGGATGGTTCCGAAGAGCGCGCGGGAGCACAAGGAGCTCGCGTTCGAGATCGACCTCCTCGACAGGCTCGAGGAGCATCTGTACGGCGGGCAGAAGGTGCGGAGCTACAGGCGGGACCCCCGGGACTGGACCGCAGACGACGTGCGGGTGCTGAGACAGAACAACTTCCTGACTGCGAAGCCGTCGCTGACACTCCTGAACATCAGTGCCGAGCAGTTTCTGAACTACAACCGGTCGAGAGACATCGATGGCGTCGACCAGGTCAAGGAGGTGAAAGAGTGGCTCAGGGAGTTCTCTCCCGGCGATGACCTGATGCTGTTTAGTGCTGAGTACGAGAAGAACCACCTAGAGTTCTCAAAGAACAACGATAGGGATGGCCTGGTGCAGTATTGCGGGAAACTGACAACGGGGACCGTGACGGACGCAGTCACGGAGAGCGCTATCCCCGGCATCGTCTTGAAGATGAAGACGGTGCTGGGGCTAATTAGCTACTTTACTTGTGGCCCACTCGAAATAAGGCAGTGGAACATCAGAAAGGGGTGCACCGCTCCAGAGGCTGCCGGCGTCATCCATACAGATTTGCAAAATACCTTCATCAGCGCTGATATAATTAAGTACGACAGCATCAAGGATATGACGGCCCCAATCAACGAGGCCAACCTAAGGAAGGCAAGCCTGATAAAGCGTGCGGGCAAGAGCTATGTCATGGAAGAGAACGACATTGCGCTGTTCAAGGCCTCCGGTGGGAAGACACGTTAGATGTTCTTTCGCACAGCTAGTCAGCGAACCTTGTAAATATAATGCATCCTCACACGCCCTGAGTTAGGTCTTATATAGTGAAAAAAAAAGCGGTACTTGGGTTTGATCAAAATATTCAATTAATATAACATATAAAATGAGATTTGATATGTAAGAAAAAAAACGAATGACGAGATTGCACATAGATGAAAAAATGGGTTAGCATTCAAACAAAATATGCATAGTAATAGTCCATGTTGAGAAGGTGGGAATACCTAGTATTTGAGGTCATTTTTTGTGTTTGGGAAAAAGGCCACTGATAGTAAGACAGAGGTATATATCAGGAACTGTGTTTACCTAGAGTGGTTGACCAACAAAAAACGAGGAATTAAAAATGGAGTTATCTCCATCTTTTTTTATTCCCTTAAAAATTCACAACTCACAAGAGAATTACTTAAATGCACAATCGAATAAATCCCCAAATCGGAGCAATATGTTTTCAATTTCCTTAAATCCCTCTCAAATCATACTGTCATTCCAATAAAGCAAGGCAAATTGGAGATTAATTGACAATATAATAGATTGTGTTTATCAGAGATAAAATAAAAAAAACTATATCAAACTTTGATTATGGGGGGAGCTTAGTTGCTGGCAACAACAACTTCGACATCTACACCAGGTTCGATGGTGATTTGAGTGATTCTCTTGACGATGCTGACTGGGGCTTCGAAGTCAATGTATCTCTTGTGGATTCTCATCTCGTAAGTTTCCCAGGTCTTGGAACCTTCACCGTTTGGAGTCTTTCTGGTGGAGATTCTTAGAACCTTGGTTGGCAATCTGACAGGACCCTTCTTGACCAAGCTGTTTTGTTCAGCGTTTCTGATAATGTTAGCAGAGACGTTTTCCAATTGCTTGACCTTGGTGGAAGTCAAGGTCATTCTGATCTTGATGATTTGTGGAGCTTCTTGCTCTTGAACCTTCTCCTTTTGCATGTCAGACATTGCGATATATATACCTTTTTATTGTTCTTGGTTTCTTTCTAAATGAGACAATAGCAAAAACTCCAATAATTAAAAAAAAAACACCTACAACCTAAAATAATTGTCCACTTCTTTTATAAAAGCCATCGAAAAGGAAGTCTCAACGTGAAAAAAAAATTGAAAAAAAATTTTTTGAAAAAAAAGACAGAACATTTGTGCGTCTGTACGTAGGTACGAAAGATCAGGTGAAAATTAACCTGGTCCTGAGATAAAGATCGTGAAATACGGAAAGTCATATGAGCAGCGATTTTGAACGGAAGCTGTTATGTCTCACCAGCTACGGCAAGAGCGTTATCAGATGGGGAATGTTACGTTATCTCGATCTGTAGCAGTGTGCGTGGGTGTCTGTGTGTTCTTTATTATGGTATTTGCGTTTTTCTTTTTTTCTTGACAGATAAAGGCGAGATAGAGAAGAGATAAAAGAGGACGCAATGGAAACTCCGCTGGCGAGAGCGGGCGTCGTAGCAAAATTTCCATCGGGAATTATGAAGGGTAAGAAGAAGCCAGGGAGAGCGAGGAGGGAGGAGGGGTAGGGAGGACAGGATGAACAGGAGAAACCTCCGCAGAAAAGCGGATGCTGCTGCACAACCGATTGTTACCGGAGGCAGCTACAGATTATCTCTGCATGTGCGGCACGCATCTCTTTCTTCGCAGCTCTTTTCTTCTGGGTGCCGGCACTGAGAGACAACCGCAGGCTTTGATCCCGTGAGCTTACAACATGCTCTGCCGTTGAATCATCTGTCCCTGCTTATGGCTCGGGGGGTGCGCTGTGCGCCATGCCCATTGGGGAGTAGTGGGCGGGAGAAGATGCAGAATGCCAGATCAACTGCGAGCGTATCTGTGCGCACCCGTCTTTCTTCGAATGCTTATCAGTCCCGAACGGGCGATGAGCGATTGCGGTGCCATTCTGGGAACCCGTGTGTGTTTGTGTGTGTGGGACCTTCCGTATGGGGGGGTGGGGGGGTGCTGGTCTCCACCTCAGCGATTCACGTTATCTTATCTTATCTTACCGTTAAGAGCTAGAGATAGCGATAGACCTTCTCGGCGGGCTTTACACACACACACAGGCAACTTGCAACTAACACACACGGGACACGTCTACTCTAGGAGTGCGAGTTGTATGTCAATCAGAGCTGCATATTCACCAAGTAGGTCTATAGATGCAATTGCGCATCTTTGTACTAAATTAGGACTCAATGCAGATACAGAAATTAATCGCAATTAACAAAATTTTTATCGCTAACAAAATTGCGTTCTTGCCTTCTTGAATTAAATTGATTGCAGATCACTTCATCGTATACCAGAAACGCCTGGAAATTGCTATATAAGCGATGCTTGAAATCGGATTGTATTCATTACTCCGATGGTTCTATTTGTATATTCTACTACAAGAAACAAAAAAATTATACAACAAAAAACAAATCAGGAAACTATTCAGATAAACATCAAATATCAATTGCTAATAGTGGATTATAAGCGAGAACAAGAGAGGAGAAGAGACTCGAAATATCAATTGAATAAAAAAAAAAAAATTTACTATAAATTCAGTTGATATTCATATTAAAGACTTAGAAAATCAACTTTAAAATCTACAATACACTTTGAATCATGGGTGAATTTCATGCACCTCTACCACAGGGTGCCGGGTACGCTATCGTGCTCGGGCTCGGTTCTGTATTTGCCATTGGTATGATTTTAACCACCTACATACTGAGACGGTACCAGAAAGAGATCATAACCGCGGAAGAATTCACGACGGCAGGGAGAACTGTCAAAACAGGCCTGGTCGCCGCGGCAGTCGTGTCAAGTTGGATTTGGTGCTCTACACTACTGACATCAGCTTCAAAACAGCTTGATGGTATGCTGGGAGGCTACTCATACTCAGCTGGTGCCTGCTTCCAAATTGTCGCCTTTGCCATTCTGGCTATTAAGACAAAGCAAAAGGCACCAAATGCACACACATATCTAGAACTGGTAAGAAAGCGGTACGGGAAAGTCGGCCACTGCTGCTATCTATTCTACGCATTTGCAACCAATATATTGGTCACTGCAATGCTGCTTACATCGGGCGCAGCTGTCTTTAAGAGTATGACCGGCATGAACAGTGTTGCTTCATGTTTGCTGTTACCAGTTGGTGTGATCATCTACACCTTGTTTGGTGGTATCAAGGCTACTTTCCTGACAGACTTCATTCACACCTGTGTCATCATTGTTATTATTATGGTGTTTGCTTTCAAAGTTTATGCAACCAGTGATGTGTTGGGTTCTCCTGGCAAGGTATATGACTTGGTTAGAGCAGCCGCCAAGAGACATCCAGTACCTCATAACGAAAAAGGTGAATACATGACTATGACATCCAGATCTGCTGGAATCTTTTTAGTTATTAACCTGGTAGGGAACTTCGGAACTGTGTTCTTGGATAATGGATACTGGAACAAAGCTATCAGTGCATCCCCGGCTGCGGCATTACCAGGGTATGTCATGGGTGGATTATCTTGGTTTGCCGTGCCTGCACTGCTATCCGTTACAATGGGCTTTGCCTGCTTGGCTACTGAGTTGTTGCCATCATTCCCTACATATCCAGACCCCCTATCATCAGACCAAGTTCGTGCAGGTCTAGTTCTTCCAGCCGCAGCTGTTGCTGTGATGGGTAAAGGAGGAGCTGTGGCAACATGTCTGATGGTTTTCATGGCAGTTACTTCTGCTATGTCTGCCGAACTTATTGCTGTCTCTTCTGTATTCACCTACGATATTTACAGAATATACATTAATCCAAAGGCCAAAGGAAAGGAACTAATATATTCTTCTCATGCAGCCTGCTTGGTATTCGGTTTTGCCATGAGTGGTTTTTCTATTGGCTTATATTATGCTGGCGTTGATTTAGGCTACTTGTACGAACTTATGGGAATTATCATTAGCAGTGCAGTTTTACCAGTCGTCTTAACTTTGTGTTGGAGAGGACAAAATTTAATTGCAGCAGTTGTTTCACCAATTCTGGGTACATCTTTGGCAATAATGTCTTGGTTAGTATGCACTAAGTCGCTTTACGGAGAAATCACCCTTGACACCACGTTTATGGACTACCCAATGTTAACAGGGAACGTCGTCGCACTATTATCACCTGCTATTTTTATTCCAATCTTGACGTATGTCTTTAAACCACAAAACTACGATATGGAAGAGTTCAAGGAAATCTCAAGAGTTGATGAGACTGAGGAAATTTTGGAAGCATTCCCCGATATTGAGCCAATTATCAGTGGTCAAGTTGATAACGCCGATGACAGTTCATTGAATGACAATGATTCTGATATAGAATATTCACTTCCTAAAGAAAAAGATAGAATCACTAGTGTTACAACTAGGGAGAAGGGACATGATTCTGAGAAGACGGGCTCCTTCCAAATAACTGACGAAGAAATCGAAGAGCAGAGAAAATTGAAAAAGGCATTAAATTGGGCTTATTTCTTGTGTATTTTCTTTGCACTAGCATTTCTGATTGTTTGGCCCATGCCAATGTATGGTAGTAGGTACATTTTCAGCAAGAAATTCTTCACAGGATGGGTTGTTGTAATGATTATATGGATATTTGTCAGTGCATTCTGTGTCTGTGTTTTCCCTGTCTGGGAAGGGAGACATGGTATATACACTACATTGCGTGGAATATATTGGGATCTATCTGGTCAAACTTATAAGTTGAGAGAGTGGCAATCCGATCATCCCGAAGAGCTTCATGTGGTACAAAGTCAAAGAAGTATTGTTGTACAGCAAAGCAGAATTGATGATATCATATATAACGATTAGTCTACTAGAGAAGCTGATTAGTTTATATTCCAAATTCGCATACTGTCATTTATTAAATACTAATAAATTCATTCATAAATAAAGTAGCTCAGTTTAATAATCATGTTTGCCTAATGCATGATCTTAATTGCTTAGTAGAAATCTATATATCACGGATTAGAATTTATCTAAGATTATCTATGCTTGTAAAATTGAAAAAAAATAAAAATGCTGTTTTGTTTGTATAAAAGTGATGATATTAACATTGCAAATTAGTCACTTTCTTAATTTCTTATTAATAATGATATTAGAATCTTCTCCACTACCATTCAATTGGCTTTCCTCATTCTCATCTTCATGATCTGATGCTTGTGATAGTTCATGGCTTTCAGATAAAACATTTGAATCAGAAAAAACGTCACTTTCATAATTAAAATTTTCGTCAGCAAAGATATCATCAATATCCTGTCTTTCCCTGTCATTTCTACCACGGAGCCCCTGATTACCAGTTTCGACTTCATCCGCATTGACATAGTCCTCTAAATTAAACTCTTCACTCAAAACGTCCAAATCATCCATTTCAACCCCAATGACATTTTCTAATTCGTCTGGTAATTGTTGAGCGGTTGTTAACATGAACGTTGTACCTGTAGGTCTCCAAATATATGCGAATGAAATAAAAGCAAAGAAATACACTAGTGAAGGCCAAAAGTCAGTCAAATAAAATCTCACCATCCAATGTTTTTCTATAATCTCAATTGCGTTCATTCCTAAGTATGCAAATGCGCAAAGAAGCAACCCAATAAATATGCAGATCAATGTAGCATAAATAACAATCAGCAGGCTGTTGTAGATCGAAAGTTTATATGTCTGCTTTTGACTTTTCAAATATGCAGTTGTGTTAGTAATTGCTCTTAATATCAGGAAAAAAAAGACAAACATAAGCAAAACGGTGGGAACTGCTGTAATTAGGATGGAGGTTGACGTAGATTCTGGATTTTGGGCGTAGCTTTGTATTAGGTATGCTGAATACAAGAAAAAATTAATAATAGAGAAAGCTCTGCAACGATTCACCAGTGTTTTATTCAACCTTGCATAAACTATCCCGTACCCAAGTGCTATGATCAACAGAAAGAAATATGTAAATGTTGCTTTACCAGCACTCATCAATGAAATGAATACCATGTACACTTTGATAGGTGTATTATAGCCCTTCTCATTCTTCACAAGAAAGTAGACCCATATTGACACAGTTTCTATAGTTAGAAAAGCAAAGAATATCATAATGTACCTATGCAACGGAAGCAGATCATCCTTATTCTTCCACAGAGGAAAGAAATACATCGCCATTGATACCAGGTATCCAAGGGATAACCAACCATACAATCTTATATTATCGACTTCTGCCGCGTCTATTCTTCCAAAGGCGTTTCTAAAGTTAATGGCCGCGTCAAATCTGACTGAAGACGACACTGTCGCTGTCCGAACGCAGTAATATCCGGTCTTCAGCACTGGGTACTTGTAATTATGAGAACCCAGGTAGTTATGTGAAAAGGTGAGCACCTCATTCGACAGCCCCTTCGTAGTATCCGAAAACGGGTCGTAAATAACATCCTGGATAATGAAGTGGTTTAACTGGTGCTCCTTGCACAGACCCTTAGATATAGAATACTCGTCACATATATACTGAGTCGAGCCATCCGGTAGCTCGACACCTATGTGCTGGTAGTCCTCGAAGTCAAAGATTACCGCGATAACACCGGGCTCGTAATCGTGCTGTGTAGGATACAGTTTCTGCAGATCAAATAAAATGTATGGATCAACTGATCCACCGCGGTCTGCCCGCGAATACATCCCCGAACACACATCGCGAACTCTATCGTTCACCCTCTTCTCATTAGCCTCTACTACCGATCGTACAGCCGTCAACACGCCCAGAAACAGCAGAAACCAGTAAGTCCACGGCCAATCTCGATTCATTATCTCGCTATCTGTATATCAAACGCTGATCACGGCAACACCATGTAGTGTATTCCTCTGTACGTTTCCTCCCTTGCTACCCTCGAATTCCCACCTATATGCGATAATGTCACGCTGAAATAAGAGTAAGCAAACGGCAATTACAGTAGAACCACCTAGCACACAAGTCGCACCCGTCTGTACCTTCAGAAACCACGAAATTCCGCATATGTAAAGACTGTAAGTTACATGGATTTGCTAAAATCAATTGAAGTTGTATGCGTTTTTTTTTTCAGTGCGAAGCGGAGCAGCGCTGCGCCGCCGCAATTGTAACCACGCAATGCTTTAGAAGAGCTTTTCAAATAGCTGCTTCATGCTATTTGTAGATATTGTACTTATAGGACCATGGCACAACCTATGTAGGTACAGAGATATGTATGTATGAACTGTGGGCCGTAAGGACCCTCTCCCTGTGCCATCACGCTAGGATGGCGTGGGTCCAGATCCTGAGGCCGCTATGTACTTTTCTATATGACTGGCGAGCTTGACGTCTATGTTGCTAACACCAGGCGAGTCTAGATCGTGTGTCTGCAACTCGAGCTTGACTGAGGTATATGTAGTTCTGATCGTCGGGTGGTGACCCCAGAGGTGTGCGCGCATGGACACCTGTGTCAAGAATGCCCAGGTGGTCTGGAAGTCGCTGAAGGCCACCTCCCTTGTGATCCTGTCGCCAGTGTACTGCCAATGCACTAGCTGCGTTTGTAGGAGTTTCTGCAACTCAGGTAGCGGCACACGCTTGGCGTCAATTCTTACAATCTTGTTGAACATCTTTGTTAGGGGGGGGGGGGCTGCAGCCCGGCACTTGTATTGATTTGCAGATGCGAATGTGAGGGGACTCTCTTCTACGCCCTGCGAAGAGCTTTAGTTTGAACGAGCCTGCGTTGTATACAAAGTAGCGTGTGCAGATCACACAAGATATATACTTATTCGCATTTGGTATTCCATAGGTTGCACATAGACTCATTTTGAGACAATTGAATAAAGGCAAGAACAGAAAAAATTAGGTGCATACCTTATAAAATTGCCCAGAAGCCAACTACATAGAGCAATTGCTGTGAGCAGATACCAGTGACTATAGGATTGGCCGTGTTTGATTGAAGATCTGCTTCATAATTTTGGCATCTGTTTAAGAAAGAAGAGGTTGAGATGTCTTCTTGTATTGCTATTTTCGATGAGACCTTAGAACCACTGGTTTCAAAAAGTGTGAAGGGGCTACCGAATGTACAGAGTCTGCTGGAGATGTTCTGCTGCCAGATTAGAACAGCGAGGAGTCCAATTGTGAGCGCATCTCATTGGAGGTTTGTGTATCTGCAGCGGGACCTGCTGTATTTCGTTGCGGTGGTGGATGCTCTCGACGACAGCATTGCCAACTACATGTCCATCATGACGTATTTGGATCAATTCTACCGTCTGATATTGGAGTATACAGGGCTGAAGAAGCTTGATAGGACCCTAATACTTGACAATACATTGCTGGTAATGGAGTTAATAGACGAAACAATGGACTATGGTATCATCCAAATCACGGAACCGAGTATCATGAAGGATTACATCCGTGTTAAGGTCAATCTACCAGATGAGAGACTACTGGTGGAAGGGATATGGGATGATGCATCAGATTCAGACTCTGATGATGGCAAGAAGAAGAAGCATAGACACCACAAAAAGGGACATCAACAGCAGAAGGGGAAAAGTGATATTATATCAAGCGTACCGAAAACTAAAGAGGAGCTAGATAAGGTGTTGAAGTCAAGCAAAGATAAAGTGTACAAAAAGATCAAGGATAATATCAATGAACTCGAGAAACTGGGGAACTTCAGGCGTGTTGATGAATTTGAGGACGACGACGCAAATGCGAATGAAACATTTATCAACAGTTACATCGCTAAAACTACTACTATGGCAGTATCGTGGAGAGCTAAGGGTCTGCATTATGCAAAGAATGAATTTTTTTTAGATGTTGTTGAGAAGATACAATATTTGGTAGATTTTAAACTGGGCGTTGTCAGACGTAATCTTATTCACGGTCAAATTGTATGCCGCTCATACTTATCTGGGATGCCCAACCTGAAGATAAGTTTGAATAAGCTACTGCAAAATGATAAGCAATTCATTAATCAAATCCAGTTCCATCAGTGCGTATCTTTGGAGTCTCTCCAAAAAGTTTTGAAATATGCTGAGGAGCATCCAGAAGAATCTTCAAACTTGCAAAGTATAGAGCACAGTTCTGAAAAGGAAATTGAGTTCATTCCACCCGATGGCGATTTTGTGCTTTGTTCATATGACTTGAAACGACACATAAAAGACCCTCCAATGATAAAATTGCGTGAGTTTGAGGTGAAGCCAAAATGGAAAAAATTTAAGCTTAAGATAAGTGCCATTATAGAGACCCATTTTAAACCAACCAATACCACCACCAGACTGAATTTGAAAATCCCTTTGACTCAAGTATTTGAAGAATATAAAATTGACTTAAGCAAAACAGTAAGGTTCAAAACAAACAATGGTAAAGTCTCATACAACGTTAGTGATGATTTCTTGTTTTGGGAAGTGGGTGTTTTGAAAGGTGGTAAAACACATGGAACATCGGAAGACTTGACTAAGTTTGAAAATGTGGCTACTATGGTAACTGAGTTTTCACTTTTCAATGAGGATGAGTACGAAAAATTGAAAAAGGAGCAAGCGACTTCCATGAACCCACCACCGCTACGAGAGGGCCCAAAATTAGAGGAAATCTATAAAGAAACGCATGAAGAAAATCTGGAAGGTTACAATACACTTGATAAGAAGAGCAAGTCTCCTTTGAACTTATTAACAATGGATTTTGAGGTCCCTTATTGCACAGCAAGTGGGCTTAAAGTGGAATATTTGAAAATTGAAGAGGATCAATTACAGTACCAATCGTTTCCATGGGTAAGATACAAGACAGTCAATGATGATGAATATGCATATATTATATAACGAAGTATTGATATTTTTAATCATATACTCGACATTAACAGATAAACCATTTTGATATTTACAAATACAATTCGTGCGCTTTATGACGCAAATGGCATAAAAAATTCAGTAGTTTGTTAGCTTTTTGTCATTTCCTCTAAGTTTCGACCAAATGTGCTATCAGAATATATATATAACAGATTGAAACTGTATTGTTAACTCGAGTTTAAAATTGACTTGAATACTTCCTCCTTTTTCATCAATGCAGTATTTTTATGTTCGTAATATTTCCTAGCTCTGCGCTTCAGATCTGAACGCCTCATCTCGACTCGGTCCTTTATTATTCTTGAAATTCGGTCAGTGTATACGGTAAGGATCTGTTTCCATTTGGTCATTGTTCTTGAAAACCCTAAAACTATTCCAAGAGAAGCAATAGAACCCATGTAGAACCCTGAAAATTGCTCAGAGACAACACCCAACAGCGCTACTAGGATCATTGGGAGCTGTAGTGTAAAAAACTGACTGTATATAGCCCTGTTGATATCCTTTTGAATACTTCCGATCTTTTGTATATCATTCGCTGGTACCAAAGGAGAAATCGGTTCATGACACCCAGTCTGTCCAAATTCCCTCCTAATATTAGCCTCTAGAACCTCAGATTTACCTTCAATAACTTGGACATTATATAATGGCAGCATACAGCATTCCATGAATCTCAGTTTCAGTTTAGACTCTGAGTGTGTATAAAGCTTCCATACCGAGAGTTGTGACTTTGCGAAATGTACAAATGAAGGTATAATTTGTTCCTGGAGTTGTTTGTGGGCATCATCCGCCCATTGGTCAATTGCAGCATACGCAGAGTCCAATTTGCGGGACTCAATTTCAATGGAGTTGAGATTAGGGTCCGTCTGCTTCAAGTAACTCAGCACTGCTGTCTCCAAGTCTTTCCGTATACCGTTTCTATCATTCAACTTGCTCTCCAATCTTTCCAAAACGTTGTTAAGGTTGGATTCCTCCTGAGCCTTCAAATACTCGGAAATTGACAGCTTATCCTGCCCAAGATCAAGTGACGCCTGTAATGCCATCTTCGTGTCTATCTGGTTTGCTGTTAGGAAACTACCACTGTACTTCACATCTTGCAGTTCAACCACTGGCCAAGGCTCACTGGCCATCGGGTCCGGACGGTCACTGACCCTGACATAAAAATGACATCCATCGTCGTCCCGCGGGCTCGTCAGACCCATGAACTCCACATTGTTGCGCTCAAGAAACACAGAAGGAACACCTATATCATTCTTACCGCAGGAATACCTTTCTCCGTGCCGTACCAACACACTCCGCTGGGTTTCGGGGTTAGCACCGCTATCCCCTAGCCCGCCTAGCTCTGCAATATACCGAGGAACCCAGCCCTCCCGACTCTCAGCATGGTCAACAGTAAGAGCACCAATAAACCGGTGATTGGCCTTTCCCAAGACGCCGCACCGTACAGCTTCTCCGGAACCCATCTGCTCAACAAGCCTGATCTTCTCAGCGACAGCTCCCCGCGGGTAAAGCCGCACAAGACCACTCCAGGAGCCCGCAGACCGAGCACCCTGCATCAGAAGTCGTGTAGCATACATCCTTCGTCTAATTACCTGTGTCTACTACGCCATAAGGGAGCCCAGACGAGCAATCAGAAGGACCCCCCGTGGTCGTTATATAGCTGCAATGGCAAGTTTATGCCAAATTTTTCACATGCGCGCAAGACGAGGGTTGAGGAAAAAAGTCTATAAAACAAGCCCAAAAAACAATTTGGCCCAATGCTAGTTAACAGGACTGTTTTCTGTGGAGTCTGGGGGAAGGGTGTTGTAGTTGAAAGAATAGGGCAGGTTGCGATTGAAGGGTTTTAACGTGTGTAAGATTGAAGGCTAGCGATGGTGGCGAGATCGGGATCCCGGCGTGGGTGGATCCACAACTATATATCTTTCAGCGGGTTGTCGCAGGAGGACGTAGAGGCCGCAGAGGCACTGGATGTGCTGCGGAACTCAGGAGTGTTTGCGTATGGGGAAGAGGATGTTGAGGAGGAGCATGAGCAACGGCGCAAGCGCAGTAGACAGGAGGAGGACGGCGAAGGCCGTGACGACGTTAGTGGTGTGGTAAGCAACGAGGACAAAGAGACTACATATACGCGGCGGAGGCGGAAGGTGAGTGTTCGGGAGCGTGCTGACTCGAAGCTGTCAGACTCGAAGGTTGGGGTAAGTGATGCTGGCGTGCCAGCGGGTGATATTGGCGAGGAGGAGTCCTTATTTGATCGGGTTTGCAGGAATTCTAACCAAATTTTGACAAATATGGGCTCGTTTTTTGAGGAAATGAACAATAATGTTACGGATGAGGAAGGTGATGATGATGATGACATTGATAATGACGACGATGGGAAACAGAAAACGACCGAAGAGAAGGAGAATGGTGGGGAAAATGCTGGCGTGAAGAAGGCGGAAGATGTCGCAAGTACGTATTACAGTTCCTGGGATGCATGGAGTACACGGTCGAGTTCTGGAAACGGGCAGTATTACTCCAAGAGGCAGATCCTTTCTGAGGCTCTTGCGAAGGGTGCTGACAACTTAATGGAGTACAAGCTGAACATGTCAATTGAGTCTAAGAAGCGGCTTATCACGTGCTTACATCTGCTGAAGCTAGCTAACAACCAGCTGTCGGAAAAAGTCGCCTATCTGCAAGATGTGGTGGAGAAAGAGCAAGAGGAGTTTGTACACCCAGGGATGAAATCTACTGCGCCGACGAAACCAGAAGATCACGAAGAAGATCAGGAGTTCTATGATGCTGCAGAATCTGTTGATGAGCGCTCGGGCGAGCTTGGTCTTGAGATTGTGGGTACCGTTAAGAAAGTATACTCACTGATATCGAAATATACAGGCACGTCACTGCCAGAACCTGCTCGTTCGCAAGTTCGCGAATCACTTCTCAACCTTCCTACAAACTGGAACACGAGTATCCACAATGGTATTGCATATAACGGTCATGCACTAGTCGCTACAGAGTCTGAGGGGACCACTAATAATAGCAATATTGTAGCGACACCCACTTCATACCCCAGTATCATCCCTGTATCCAGCAATGGTAAATACTTGATTCTTGCTAAGGAATCTTTGAGCATGGTACAGAGCGTGATAGATGTTGTGGACTCAACATTGGGTAAGGCAGAGGAGTGGGTCAAGCAGAAGCAGGAACTGAAGGAAATGATTAGACAGAAGTTTCTTGCACAGCAGCAAGAGAAGACCCAGAAAGACACTAACGATCCACTACGGGATAGCCCTGTAAAAGCAGAAGGTGACATAACTACCTAAGCAAAATATGCTATCCCTTTTTTTTTTAACCACGAATCCCGACATGCATAATCGAAGAACTTAACTATAATTTCCATCCATGAACCAACATCTTTAATAATCCCCCCCCTTCATTTGTTATATACCACTATGAATTTTAAATAGTCTCATTTATTCTTAACCGTTATTATTGTACTTTTTAATCGACTTTACTAATTGTATCACAAGAAAGTAAATATGCTGCCGAGGCATATTTTATTCGACAAATGGCAATTCGAATATTTGTTGGTTTCTATTGATTTGGCGTATTTGCCCTCACTAAAAAAATTATATTGGAAACAAAAACAATGAAGTTTTCTCTTTTCAATGTAATTGGGATAGTAATTCTTTGGATTTTAAATGAAATGAAAATAAATGAAAAAAAAAATTAATGAGTAATTTATTAGAGCAGAATTTGGTATTCCTTAGCAAGTGAGTTCATTAACATCGTTAATTTAAATGAAACTATCTCTTTGAAGTAGTTCATTTTTCATCTAGTGATAGCAAAATTGGAAACAATAAAACTAGAATTAATTTTGGCTAAGTTTAAAACCCTATATTTATTACGAACATCCAAAAAAAGTTTAGTAGTTGATAATTTCATCGAAAATATTATTTCAGTGTGTCTATTGTCATCGCATAACAATGACTAAAAATAATTTCTCAATTTTCTTATGTAGTAGGAGAATTCTCTAAAATTTAGGGTAGTCCTGAAAGATACATTAACTTTTGTTGTCAAAACAGCAAAAACTTAACAGAATAGAAATCCAGAACTAATTAATGTTTTTATCTTAAGTAATAAATTAATGAAAAGATATATGACAGGTAATATTGTGAGGGGAGTTCATTAGTGCTAAATAATAAGAACAATTATCAATTTTTAATGTTCACAAAGCGGAAACAGTATTTTGTATTAAAAAGAATTGAAAACAGTGTGTTTAGATAGTAAAAATAAATTTCAATTACATATCACATCTATTTAACTCTATCTACTAGTGGAGAAAGTCCACAAATTAAAATTTTATTGCAAGTAAACTAGAGGTAGTTGAACTAGCGGTTGTATTTCGGATTAACTTTATTCAGTAGATTTTCTTGAAGTAAATTTTATATGCGAACTTGGTGGGGTATATGCAGCATATTTCTAAAAAAATAGGCAGTAGAGAAAAAATATAATAAGCATTAAAATGTATACGATTTCGAACAGTGGCGAGTTTATTTTATATTTTTAATACAGATAATAGAAAAAAAAAAAAATTCATGTGATTCGCTTGATTTAGAACAAATTGTATAACAACGTAGTGTTACACGTCTTCGTAATTTTAATTTTTGCTGCAAACAAGTTAACAGTTTTCATGTGTATTATTGAATTAAATCATTTATACCGATATATTCTGGGTTTCCCTTTTTTATATTATTGAATTATTGTCCTTTTTCTTGTTTCCAGTTACACACCTCACCCACACGTCATGCTATATGCTTTCACCAACTAGCACCCGCAGCATCCAGAACAGTACGTTGTTTAAACCGGGGCAAGTGGGGGGACCTCTATAGGTTATATTGTCATAATGCTACAACCTGAAATATACCAAATAACAGCACGTGACCATTCAATCATGATCACGTTCAAAGGCACTATATACGTAAGTGTCTCCTATTTATGCAAATGTAGCCGGGTAAACAGAAGGACTCTGTAGCTGAGAATTCCTACGAGTGTTTCTGTGCGAAATAGGGATTCAGGGACGCGGTGGAGATCCCCCCCGGGCCCTGGGCGTCTTGAGCGGGAGTCGCAAACTGGGCGCATGTTCCTACTATATAAGAAGGTCCATGCAAGTGGAGAATCTCTTGTTCACTCAATTGATTGTAATCTGATTGTCTTTTCAACTGAAACGGTATATCTGCTCTATCTATAAAGCACGATTTTTTCGTTTGGTGTTCCTAATTTTTTTTTTGATTTAGCTCAATGACTGTTGAAGAGACTGCTACCCAGGTTGTTTTGACGCATCCTAGCGATGCCAGCACGACTGTTACTATTTTGAAGTACGGTGCCACTGTTATTTCGTGGAAGTTGAAGGGCGAGGAGCAATTGTGGCTGTCTTCTGCTGCGAAGCTGGACGGGAGCAAGCCTGTGAGAGGTGGTATTCCGCTAGTGTTCCCTGTTTTCGGCAAGAACAACACCGATGAGCTGTTGAGCAAGTTGCCACAGCACGGGTTCGCACGTAACTCCACCTGGGAGTTCCTAGGCCAGACCAAGAACGACCCACCTACTGTGCAGTTCGGGTTGAACCAGAAGACCGCCAACCCGGAGCTAACGAAGTTGTGGCCATTGGAGTTCAATTTGATCCTGACTGTTGAGCTGGGGGAGGACTTCTTGAAGACTGGTATTGAGGTTGAGAACGTGTCTGGGGAGACCATGAAGTTCAACTGGCTGTTCCACACCTACTTGAAGATCGAGGACATCGAGGACACCATGGTGTCCAACCTGGTTGGCATGAAGGTGTACGACCAGCTGTTGAAGGAGAGCTTCATCGACAAGCACCCAGTCGTGACGTTCCACCAGGAGATGGACTCCATCTACCAAAACGTCGACAGCGACAGATTGATTCAGGTTGTCGGCAAGGGTGTTCCATTGCACTCTGTGCAGAGACACAACCTGCCCGATGCCGTGGTCTGGAACCCATGGGTCGAAAAGTCTGCTGGTATGGGCGATTTCGAGCCAAAGGACGGCTACAAGAACATGGTCTGTGTGGAGCCAGGTCACGTCAGCGACTTCGTTGCTCTTCCAGCCGGTGGTAAGTGGTCCGCTTCTCAGCTGCTATACAAAGCCGACTTGAAGTACCAAGCCATTGAGCCATAAATAAAAGGAAGGGAATGGTTCATGGCAACCAAACTCTGACCGAAATATAAAGAACAATGAATACTTCACTTTTCTCCTTTATAAATGTAACCAATCTGTATATGATTAAGTTTTTGTTCAATAAATGGTGTGAGTGAGCCTGCGGATGTAGACACTTCAAATCACTTAGACATCATCTCCTCTTCGCTATGGGAAACTAAAAAGAAAGGGACCCTAGCAAGCAATTAACCATTGGGGAAAATAAATGACTAGGCAGCTGTCTATTCAAAACATGTAACCGCAACGTATTAATTCACTAGCCTTACTCACCATTACTTGGGAGTATGTGCACTGGTACAGATTGATGAGGATGTAAAAAAATATTTGGACGAGTCCGGAATCGAACCGAAGACCTCTCCCATGCTAAGGGAGCGCGCTACCAACTACGCCACACGCCCATGTTGTAATTATTAATTTTTTAAAGAAATGTGGCTTTTTCACATGCCTTTTCAAAATCGATTTGTGGGTTTTGTCAGGCAAAAATGGCAAACTTAGGCGAGCGGGGCAGCCGAAGGAAGGTCAGCAGTGGCAAATCGAAAATCACGTTTGATACTGCGCAATATGGCCCTGTTTGACGAGTTTCTAAGCGGTGGAACTCCAGTTTACACGGAAACCCTGTGGTTATTTGAGGAATAGTGACACATACAAAGCTGGAAGGTCCAGTTTTAGTTGAGAAAAGTCAAACATATTTCTCATTAAATAAAAATTTGAAAAAAAAACAACAAAAAAACAATAATATAATCTACGTGACACGGGAACGATAATCAATCACGCTGTACATCCCCTCTCTCTAAAACAACAGACAAACTTTGCATTTCCATTCTTGATCCATTGGATCCAATAAACTATAATATTCTTTTTATTTGTTCCTTTGAGAGGGGGTTTTGATAATTTGAGTGCTAATGAGGGACTCTGAGCATAGTTCGATTTCGAGTAATAGACCCGTAATCACAATCACGTCTACCCTCTATGATCGTCGTGCGTTGGATATCGAGTCTAGGATACCTTTGATAAATTCTCTGAACCATCTTACGTATTTGACTTCGAATTCGGGGAAAATACGCGAGACCATTGCAAACGACGGAGCGCTAGAGAGACTGGTCGCTATACTACACAATTGTCACTTATCGTTATATGAGATCCTGAACAAGGATTTGGAACATGTGAGCAAGCATCCCAGAGGCCAAACTATATACAAGAGGAAGCGTTTAGCGCTGTGTGCCTGGAAATGGACGTTAGCGTTTCAATGCCTTGTCCTTACAGGAACTCGTGGTACTGAACAAATAAGGAAGAAGGTGGTATTAGCTGGTGTTATTCCTGTGCTGGCCACAGTATTAGATAACTACCTTTTATTTCACCAAGATTACGACTTTATCAGAGACGAACCTATAGGTATCGACATGAATGAAATATTGTCTTGGAATTCTTATCGATTACTAAGGAAAAATCCGGAGGAAAGCTTTGAGGAATACCTGTCCTATATAATGGGAAATGATAAACTCAAGCCTTCTGAGTTTAAGAAATTTGATGTCGAAGAATTAACCGCACCTGTGATGACACTAGCAACTGATTTTAGAGATATTTGGACGCAGTTTGACAATTCGGAGCTGGCTAAAAATTTGGGACACACTAATAAGGACAATTGTTTTTTCGAAGAAGATGAAGAAAAGTACTTGGTTTCCGCCCCAAGAAATTTCTTTATCGGTAAGATAATCCCGAAACAGGACGACGTGATATGGTCACTACAGCTGTTGGCATTCATTTCAAAATACACATATATGAAGCAGAAACTGCAGAATGTTGAGCTGGTAGATTCACTTTCATTCCGGGGTATAATAGACAGGTATAAGAAGAGAAGAGCTGCAACGTACAGTAACAACTTGGCACCACTGACCATCTCAAAGTCCAATGCAGAATCCAACAGTGAGAACGAAAGTGAAAGCTCTGAGAATGACACTGATAGCCAATCTATCGAGACATCATTGACAAACCCAATAGTTCAAGAAATATACTGTGCGAGTAAGAGGTGCAAAGAAGCGGAAGAAAAGAAGAATGTGAGCAAACCGTGCTGTAGAAATATAATTGTAAATCTTCGTACATGCTTGCAAACCAAAAGTAAGCAGTTGAATCAACATTTCGACAAGCGCTGGAAATACTCTAAAATGTCAAAAAAATTAGAAGACAAAACATGGCACAGTATTTTATCAAAAAAGCTAGTAAATGCCTTTCCATTAGTTGAAAAATACACAGTTTCTGATAGGAATCCACATGACATCATTTATTGGAGCTCAGTGATAATGAGAAACTCCTGCAGGAAAAGTGAAGCAACTGGTGTGAGACAATGCGCCAATTTTGATTGTGGTAAGTGGGAGCAATATCCAAGAGAATTTGCAAAATGCCGAAGGTGCAAGCGTACAAAATACTGCTCCAGGGAATGCCAGCTGCAAGCATGGAAACACCACAGGTATTGGTGTCATGAGGTTGGATCAGCGAATAAAACTAGCACGGTGGCTACGGAAGCCAATACTCCTGCAGGAACAGGTCATGATACATCTTTAGTACTTGGACAAAATAATCGTACTACGACTATTTTACCCACTGGCGACACTGGCGGACTCCTTTTACATCAGGACAGTCCTTTGATAACTGATACAGATAACGTAGATAATGATGTTTTGGATGATGATAATAATATTGAAAGCATGAGTTAAGAGGTATCATTGAATATTATTTAGTCCGGTTAGTTGCATAGGTAATGATAGATCATTTGCATATTTTTTTTTTTTACTTTTAAATTTATTTTTAGATAGCACATACAAATATTTGATATTTATTGAAATGCATGCTATGAGCTAATGCATCAAAAGGCTGGCTTTGATTAAAATTGCTTTTCGTTTCTACCTAACTGTGATTACCCAAAATCACATAACCTCCGTTAATTACAGAGAACCACTGCAATAGACTTGGTTTATGTAAATATTTCCACGAATCTGGTACCAAAATATGTATATCGTCGCCAAAAAAAAAACCTACTTCAAATCTCTATTGAAATAATTCAAGGTAGAGTAAAACTGAAAAAGACAAAACTCTTTAGTGCTTTCCAGCAACTACAGATACGGCAATGGGAGGAGTTGGGAGCTTATTGGACGATGTGAGTTTCAAAAATTTTTTATATGGTTTGTAAAATTTTTCGCCAGTTTTAGTGTGGTTATCAATGTTTGTGTTATTATAGTTTTGGATTACTTTGAACATGGACCATCTTAATAAAATCAGGTACATTTGCATGAAGGAAAACTGAGGCCATAATGTGTCACTAAATTCAATAGTAGAATGCTCATTTACCTGCCATAGCATATAATCAGATAAGCGCATATGACCGCTTGTCCGTATCAATAGGTCAACTTTATCTGAAAAAGGACCAAAATACATCTTATTGGTAAACTCCTTTGTGGTCAAAGAACTTTCATCCAATCCTTCTGTTTTAGTGTACTTTGAGACTGTTTTTGTCACTGCATTTGCGATGTCATTCCTCGATGTATAGGGAAAGCATAAGTATAGAACAAAGTTACCGCCTGATGTCTTATTTTCAACGGTTGTGATCTTACTCCTCAAATCATCACTTAAAAAACGCTTATCACCAACTACTTTCAAAGAACAACCATACAAGGGATCTTTGAAGTTGTTAGCTTTTTCAGCAAACTCGTCCATCTTCTTACCAAACAGGGTCATTAACGTGTCTACTTCTTCTTTAGGTCTATTGAAATTTTCAATTGAAAATGCATATGCGGAAACGCAACGAACTCCAAGACTTTTGCAAATGTATACCAAGGTTAATAGTGTTTCACCGCCAGCCTCATGTCCACTTTTTATTGGCATCTTCATTCCCCGGGCATACCGCCTGTTTCCGTCCATAATAAATGACACATGTGTTGGCAAGGGACCGGTACGTAAGATATCAATTAGGAATCGCTTGATCTTGAACACCAGCCACTCTACATAGCTGATTTCACATAAATATTGCAAAAGCAAGAAACCATATTCATCGAGGACCGTTTTGATCCGATCTAATATTAGATCAAAAAGCTTGAGAATCCAAATTATTCCTCTTCTGATCCAGATTAACATCACTGCTTGGATTACTGTCAATTAACCTACAACCCAGATAAGGTACCAGAAAAACTAATATATCTTCAGATCTCATAAGAGATATGTAATGGTCTTTTATACTTTACTATCGCCATGTTACAGATTTGTTTTATCGTATACAATGACACAACACATATTGGAATATCACGATATTAGCCGCCATCAATACAATTACGTATCAAGCTCAACAATACACTAATATGGAATTATGAACCTGATAATGATATTGTAACCAAATCAATATATAAAAGTTGCAAGTACATTATTTGAAACAAATTTGATGCTTTGTTACAAAAGAGTACCTCGTCAGGTTAATTTATGGATATTAAATGCTATGTGTTTAGTACGTTGAAAGCTAGTCTAAAACTTTATGAAAATAATTCAAAAAAGGGAAATGAATGCTAAATAAAATAAGAGCGATTGCCTAACTAGTAAAAGTGCAGATTATCTTCCAAACATACTTCAAAGAAGAAAAGAACGACTCTGGTGAGTGACATGATGTGATCAGGTAAAAAAAAAATAAAAAAGAGTTGATAAGACAAATGAATTCAATGTTTAATATCGATGTTCTATTATCCTCGGTGTATGCTAAAATACCTCCTCTAAAGATCAATGAAAAAAATGTAAGTCAATGCATAATCTCGTTCAAAATTTCAACATATTGTTTAAACTCATACTCACTAAAAAAAGAAAACTGTTTCTGCAAATTAACCTCGAACGATGAAAAAAGATCAGATATCCTTTGTCGTAATATCAACGAAAACTGTTTAGTAAAGTCTTACAGTCAGCACAAAAGAAACTTTTATCTTGAGTTCCATTTCTCGACAGAGGTTCAAATTTTGTACCGTCACAAATATGACACTTGAGTCCTGGAAATACAATCTGTCCTGCAGCAGGCCCTTGGATTCCGTCGGATCGTACAGAGGAAATGCTCTCTCTAGGAGCTCTATTTGTGCTCGAAGATAATGCAGTATTCGATAGACTTGTAGGTGGAGATTTGAATGCTTTTAATGAACGGAAGCTGTGGTTTCGTACTATTCCGCTCTTTGAAGTTGGATTCAGTGATAGGTTGTTAATAGAAGTGCCATTCGAATGTTGATTATTTGCCCCCTGTGCAACCGTGTAAGATGCAGCACCAATACTAACTCTAGGCTTCTCATTTTCTGAAACCAGCGATTCCGTGCTACCATATTGCTTACCTAACTCGTTGTTATATGCATGCAGTTTATCCAAAACTCTTGATCTAATAGTTTTGGACATATCAGCTCTAAACACTCTGATCAGACCATTGTTATCTGTGGAAATCAAAATTGTGCCAATTGCATCAACAGGTGTAGGCTTTGCGACAGAGCTTGCATTAGTGGTTGCTGACAAAGTATTACCAACAGATCCGTCCATAGGGTGCCGATTTTTAACCTTTATAATATCAACTTCATCTGTGGGTTCAAAAAATTCGAGGGACAATTCACAAATTGGATCATTAGATAAAGATAAGGTCTTTGATGTTTCTTCAGGAGCAATTGCCACAGTTGTGACAGGTGAATTATGAGCATGAAAAGAGAAATAGTCACTGTTTTTAATGCTACCTTCTCCGTGATGACTTGTATGTGGAATTGGAAGCAAAGATGTAAGCTTCAAAGAATTCCTCAGACTTTGCTTCTCCTCACTACCTTGGCTGGATGACCTATTCAATGACTTTGAAAATAAACTTCTGATTGAACCTGATCTGGTCATATTTGGCTTTTGTGTCTTCTTATTCATTTCAACTGGATCAGAAGATTTCAATCTCCAACCATAAACCCAATGGTCATCACTACTACATATAACTGCCGGCTGATTATTAAAGATTGATAGCTGGGCCTTGTGCTGGGAAGAACCACATTGAAATCCCTTCAATATCTCGACTAATTTCCTCCTCGTCAAATCAAAAATTCTAATACGGGAATCACTAGATGTCACAACTAACCGTAGAGATCCGTCTATGAGTGAATTAAAACATTGTAGACCGGTAACCCTTGGCCCATGGCGTACTTTTGTATCATTATTAGGATTCAATACTCCTTGGGTATTTTCGTGCGTCTTCTTTGCAGTCACATGGAAGGATGTGATATGCTCTAATCCTTTAGTCTGTAATATATGGACATAGCCATTGAATGTTCCCACTATAGTATACGTTCCATCACCTGGTGACAGAGTCAAAGATGTTACTAGATCTCTACAGTTAAACTCAAAACTGACTTCGTTGTCAAGGATAGACCATAAACGACATTTCTGATCCAAACACCCACTTATAAAAAACCTATCATCAGTTGGATGGAATTTCACACATGTTACAAAATCAGGATGCACAAATGATTTTAAAGACCTCCTTTTCAAAGGATGCCAGAGTTTGACCGTCTTATCCATAGATGCCGACAATAAAAAGCTATTTTTTGACCAGTCAACATCTAAGACATCTTGTTCATGTTCTCTGAATGTCTTTGTTGGAGATGGATGGAACACAGGTGCGTATAAATTTGAGGAGTTGTCTCTAGATTCCAGGGACTCAAAAGTATCTCTTTTCATAGAAGGAGAGGCTCCTGATATCGAGTGCGATAAACTTCCTTGATGATGATTATGCTGCAACCTCAACGATTTGGCTGATGTTAGATGAACAGATTCTAGACTTGAGTCAATACCCCATCTCTCTACCGGAGAACTCAGCACCTTCCATATCCGAATCGAGCCGTCCCTGCTTCCAGTGGCCATGTATTTACCATCAAGACTGAATTTAGTGCTCCATATGGCCTTGGTGTTTGAAACTTCATTATGCCCCGAATTTCCCAAAGGCAAACTAGGCAGACCACCACAGATAGTACTATCTGACTGATTATCGACTGATGTATCTGCGATGTTATCGCGAAAATTATTACCATTCAGAGTTGCATTACCGATTGACATATTTGGTGTTAGATTATCTGCAATCCCGGGAGCTATCAGCCCATTAGCTATCGCAGCATCTATCTCAGTAGGCTCACTTGCGGTCTTCAATTCTTGCGCTAGGAATAGTCTCCTGAACTGCTTTGCTGACCGTGACCGTTTCTTAAAAACTCTAATATAGCGTGGTTCCTTAAGGTAAGTTTCAAATTGCTCACTGTCTATAAATGCAAACGGGTTAAACTCGGATTTGAACGCTCCCGAGGAATTCAGCCCATTACCTCTTTGAATATGCTCCCTCACTTTGGCAAATGCATCTCGTTGTGCTTCTGTCTTAGAGGAATCAGTATCTGTGCTACCAGTGAGGTTATCTGCTGCTGTTGTGGAAGACAAATTTCCTTCGTCAAATCTCAAAGATTTTACGGGATCTGCCCTGGGTGTAGTGAGCGGGCTTGGATTGCTATCTGTTCTTATATTAGGCGGCTGCGGCGACACACCTCCTAACATGTGCGAGTAACTGCTGTTGGAGCTGGGAACATGTCCGCCACGCTCCATCGGTGTCGTCCTCCTCCGCGTCATTCTGAATTGCAGAGGCTGCATATCCGCAGAATATTCTTCACCAAATGTGTTCGGCTTCTCATCGCTAGACAAGCTCATGCTGCTCTTCCCATCGTTGCTTGCACTTCCCATCACATGCGCAGCCCCATTCCGCAGCTCATCATCGCCATATGTCCCCGAATCAGTACTAGACGTGGTACCAGTTGCCACACGCGATATATCATGCGCTTCCGCAGACCCCTTCTGCTCCTCCCCAAACGCGAAGTTAAACCTCGTCATAACTCTCCCACACAGTCGTTACCAAGATCCTCTCAGTACAGGAAAGTTAAGATTTTGGAGTAGAGAAAAACCTTTCTCTATTATCCTTAATAGCTTTCAATTTCAAGTCCTAAACCACTTCTATTTTTATCTTTTACGTTTTATCTCCCTCTATCTTGAACCAGAACCTCGGGTGGCCTGTATAAAACCCAAGTATGCACTTTAAAGTCCTTGAAGTCTTCCAACACCTCACTTTTCCCTTTCTCACTGACTTGCTTGGTATCTTCTTTACTGCAACACCCCCACTAAAGATCCCCCCAGTTCACTTCGCCTGAAAGCTTCGTTTAGCTTTTTAACAGAAATCTCTAAGCTACAATGCAGAAAGCCTCTTTCGCTCCGGGGAATACTTGAAAACGCTGTGACCAGAAAGGCTGATGTAAGTGATATTTGCCCCCAGGTGGATATCTATAAGCTTTTTGCGCTGGCCCGTTGTGAGTTCGATGCCAAAGTTTCACAATGTGGTGTGCTCTGTATATATACCGTTAGGATGCTTTAGCAAACTGTATAATGTGTATATAGTATATACAAGGCTCTTCTCTCTGATCCGCCTATTCCAGGCGGGTGAGTAGCACGAGAGTGCCCGGCTCGGTCTGCAGACGGCTCCGTTCCCACTGGGTGTGCTCTAATAAGAATGGGAGAGGAGCTGGGAACTATCTCCGGTGGTTCAGAGAAACCTTCACGACGGTTGTTCGAGGACAGTGCTGGGGAAAGACAATGAAAAAAAGAAAGGAAAAAAAAAAAAGCAGAGCAATGTGGGTGAGGAAGCCTTGGTGATGGCAAACTGGCAAGCTGGGCTCCCTACTGGAGAAAGAAACATTCAAACGGACTAACAAACCCACGAAGAAACTTGTCAACCACGAACAAACAGGCAAAACCGGTGATGAAGAAAAGTAGTTAACACAAAAAACAAAAATAAAAAAAAAAATCTTCGCTAAGAAGCATGGTTTTTCTTACATAACTAGAACGAAAAGATGAGTAAAGGGAAAAATGAAACTATGCTACCTAATGCTACCTCCTTGGTTTAAAGATGAGCCGAGTTGTTCTGACCCGACGTAAGTCCAACCACCGAACTGCTTCTGAACACTTTCGCTCAGGTACTCATCAACCACACTATCAATTGGCTTTTCTCTTGTAAATTCCTGGTCGAAGTTACTTGTGTCTGTAGCGCTTGTGACAGGAGGCTTGTAAGGAGGGATATAGCCCTTCATCGTGAGACGTTTCCAGGAGAGTTGAGAGAAGAATGGGTGGTTCTTTATTTCTTCAGCTCCGTTGTATCCGAGTCTTCTCTCTGGGTCACGACTTAGCAGGCTAATAAGCAAATCCTTTGCGTCTCTATCAAACCCATCAGGGAACACAAGAGGATCTTGCAGGATCTTCTTGTACATTTTAGGAACGTTCTCATCATAGTATGGTGGCAGACCAGTCAACATCTCATACAATAAGACACCAAGTGTCCACCAGTCAACAACTTTAGTATAGCCCTGCCCAAGCAACAATTCTGGTGCCAGGTACTCTGGTGTACCACAAAACGTGTCAGTCTTGTCATCATCCTTCATATTCAGCTTACATAAACCGAAATCACATAAAGCAATATGCCCTTGATAATCAAGTAAAATGTTCTCTGGCTTCAAGTCACGGTAGATCACATCCATCTTGTGAAGAGTTTCCAATGCACAAAGAAGTTCTGCGGCATAGAAACGCGACCTAGATAAATCAAATCTGCCTTCCCTTTGCAGATGGTAAAACAATTCACCACCATTAATACATGCTAAAACCAAATACAACTTCTCTGGTGACTGAAACGAAAATTTTAATGGAACGATAAACGGACAATCAATACGAGCTAAAACTGTTCGTTCCGCTAGCGTATGAGTAACTTCAGACTTTGAAACGATATAAGATTTTCTAATAGCTTTCAAGGCATATATTTTCTTGGTATCTTTTTTCCGTACTTGCATAACCTTACCAAAAGAACCTTTACCAATGACCTTCAATAAATCAAAGTCATCAATGGATAAAGGCTTGTTCCTAGAAGGTTTATAATCGACGCTAATATTGATCTTTCCCAAACCGTCACGTAGTTCAACCCAATGATGGTTGTATAACCTGATACTGGCTGCTGAGTCAATCAATAGATTAACGGGTAACTGGAATGAATCCAGATGAACATCTTGGTTTGAGTTAATCTTATCCAATATAGGCTGTAACTTTTCATCTTGAGCTCCCATTTCCTGCTGCCACGACTTTGAAGGCAAGAGAATGGATGGAATACGGACAAAAACATCGATATTCAACTGTGGAAGCTTTCTCGTTACATCAAATGTTGAGATTTTGTTGAAAATTGGTTGATGCATAGTACCGCTTTCTGGCTCAATGGTAGCAACCGTATTATCAAATTCAATGGTAAAATATAATAATGGATTCAATGGGGTAGAGTTTGGAAGTTTTATTGTTGAAGGTATGGACTGGGTGGCGATATCTCCCGGTAATAAATTCTCTTTTGAATTTCCGTTTGCAAGTTCCAAGCGTGATAACTGCTGTAATATCACATCAACATCTGCTTTCACATCCCTCTTATCTGATGGAATGCCTGACTCTAGCAACCTGCCCAAGATTTTTTTATTGGAAGTGATAGGGAAAGGCAGGCGGAATCCGTCACCGTTGTAAACTTTGATGGTCATTATACCACTTGAAGAACTAGACGGCTTCTTACCTGATGAACCAGTTAAAGTTTGTGAGTGTTGATCAGCTTGCGAGGCAGATCTCTCCTGTTCAGTACCATCTAGCATCCCATTGTGCATTGGCATGTCTTTTATGGTAGAAGAAGATGAACCGGGCTTTTTACTGTTAGAATGCAAACTGATATGATTTGAAGAGCTGGATTTCACCATTGTATCATTTCTGGTGCCACCACTTAAATTGTTACTTGAGTTGCGACTTGGAATTTCACTTGGATATGGTGTAATGTCTGTACTTGATGGAATGGAATCAACTGATTTCTCTTTATTGAAACCATCCATTCCATCAGACACATCAGAACCATTGTGTTTATGATGGAAGTGAAATAGTTTATCCTTCTTCAGCTCCTTTTCATCCTTTGACTTGCCAAACTTGAACTTCTTCCACGAATACATGGCTTTTCCCTAAAATTTATTCTCCTTTTGATCGAATTCAGTAATTCCGACTATAATAGATCCTTGAAATGATTGGACTGTAACGAAAGCTAAGATAATAATTCCTTTTGACAGTTTTTTTTAACAATAAATGTGAGATTATGTTCCAAATAAGTCAGCAATAAAACAAACGCCAAATTTTATAGTGCTCTTGGAATATGTTAGCTCCTTAGAATGCAACAAAAATGCTTTTTTTGGTGTTATGAAATCAATCACAATACTGATATTGATACTATGGACCTTGTTACTCTTATAAGTGTATCTCGAGTGCAGAACTAGAAAGAACTTGCAAATCAACCCACCTTAAATTGCGTGTTAGGCTATAACTGACGGTTGTGAACGCTACTGACGAAGAAGATCGTAAGCAAAACTTCTTTTGCTCAGCTAGGTAACAAAAAAAAAAAAGTTGTACAGATGGTTCTGCACAATAATCCACTACCTCTAAGAGCCTACAGTATCTTCTCTCCTCTCCTATTTTTCTGAGAAGCTCTCTGACAAACAGTTTTATTTCCCTACCGCAATTCTTTGGAATTTTATCTTATTTTTTTTTTATCCTTGCCCGTGCAGGAAGGTAGATGACTTTGCAAGCCTTCTTTTTTTGTCTTCTTTCTCTAATCTGCTTTTCTCTGCAGTAATCCTTCGATAGCCTGTCCTTTCCAACTACCGAAATGCACGCACGCTGATCTTCTTCTGGTAGTTTATCAGTAACTTAGTACTAGGAAGGATGCCTTACAATATGGGGATGTCACTGTGTCTGGGGAATAATGGCGCACTTTATGTGAATGACTTTAGTGTCCCTGCGATGATTTCAGCCAATTTGTGATGCTAAAGCTCGCACCACTACTTATTCTTACTTTATGTGATTTTCTTACTTTTTCCGAGACTTTCCCTCCAAGAAATCTGAGTTGCCACTGAATTACGCACTATCCCTATCAAATCAACGCAACTGATTATGACTTGTGAAGTACTAGCCCTTTAAGAATCACCCTTAAAAATTATGAACGTAGAATTTCTTTGATGAACTAAAATACGTAATTCTAGTTTATGGAATTACAAGCCACTAATGATCTAAACAACGTGTTTATGAGTACCAAAAATCACAAAATTGTAGATAGTGAGGAAGAAGGATATCAATCTGTAAAATAATGACGATACCAGAATCAGAAATAGTAGCCAAAACTTGAAAATTGTTCCAGCAATCAATCAAGGGATATCTGTTTCTCGGAAGTAGATCAAGCGCTTTGATGCCTATCCCCTTTCTTGGCCTCCTTCTTTCGAATTCCAAATACACATCCAGCTGCGAAATACTTTCGTTTGACGTATATTTCCATATGCCATCCAAATAAGGTCACTAAAGGCTCATTAATAACTGAAAGAGATACATGAACTAGCTATTCTTCTAATTAGCCGCCAGCGAATCTTCGCCCCATTACTGTTTCTCACTTCCATAATTCGTTTTGGATGCTATATCACATTTCAAACCGTTTAAGACGATTAATATAGCGATTTCAACCATGATGATTCCGGTGACCTCAGAGTATCAGTAGTTTAGTAAATATACAAGGGTGGACAATAGCCACGGTTTATACATTGTGGTAGATGATTGCAATCTAGGTTATTCTGTATATCATTAGGAAGTTTATCCAATTACTTTATGAATAGAATATATTTATAGTTGTAGCTGACTCAAAAAACCTGAGGAACTTAAGACATTATCCAATGGAACAACTGCAAAAGCAGTTAGTTTTTGTCATAAATTTGTGTGCAAATTTCCCAAAAAATAATCATGTTTTGACAGTAGGCTCTTCTGTGCCTAGGACCTTCTTGAATTCCAAGAATTCGACAACAGACTTGATAATCGTCTTCAAGTAATCCTGGGCATCTTTGTGGTACTGAGACTTGTCATCAGTATATTGCTCAATGTACAATCTAATTGTGGCACCAGTTGAGCCTGTGCCGGACAACCTGACAACAATTCTAGCACCGTTAGACAGCTTAACAAAAAGACCTTGGTGAGAAGATACGGAGCCATCCAGATCGGTGTAGGAGAAGTCACCACACTCAGTCACGGTTAAGGATTGATCAGTTGGGAACTTGGAACCCTTTGTTGTGGAGTCGCTGACGTATTGTCTCAAGTTATCAATTATAACATTTGCTTTCTCTGTTTCAACTTTCTCATAGTCGTAACGAGTGAAAAAAGTACGGCCATAAGTATTCCAAAATTCATTTTGTATGGTCTTGATAGATACTTCCTTATCAGGATGGTGGTTGTTGTAGATTGCGAGGATATTTAACCAAGCCATGATAGCCCAAATACCGTCCTTCTCTCTTACATGGTTTGACCCTGTACCAAAACTTTCCTCCCCACAAATCGAAAGTTTGTTTGCGTCAAACAATGCACAGAAGAATTTCCAACCGGTGGGAACCTCATAACAGTTCAAGCCACGTTTCTTTGCGACGCGATCAATGGCACTAGCAGTTGGGAAAGAACGTGCCAAACCGTGTATACCGTGTTTCTTGAAGTAAGGAATCTCACTAGCATACTCGGCAATAATAGCGACGGAATCACCGGGAGAAACGAAAGCTGGTCCCGCTCCATAGATCATGTTTCTATCACCATCACCGTCAGATGTAGCACCAAACTCAATCTTCTCCTTGTCAACCCTCTCCACCAATTGGTGCGCATACGTCAGGTTTGGATCGGGATGAATACCGCCGAAGTCAGGTTGTGGATGCCAGTTCTGGAGAACGACGTTAGCGTCCAAACCAAACTCATCCACAAAAATTGCCTTGCCGTATGGACCCGTGACACCATTCATAGAATCCAAAAGCAACTTCCAGTTGTTTTTCTCGTGCTGTTCTATAATGAACTTGTGAATAAGCTCGAAATCAAAGATTTCCTTCAGCAGCTCCACATATGATGCGGTTGTGTCAATGACGTCAACCAGCAGTGGGCCATACTGCGAGTTCTTCACAATTTTGGACAGATCGAGCTCAGGAAAGTCCTTGACGATCTTGTAAGAGGTCAATTGCTTGGATATCTCCCAGATTTTGTTCGTAACAGGCTCAGGAGCTGGGCCACCGTTTGCCAGGTTGTACTTTATGCCCATATCGTTTTCTAAACCGCCTGGGTTGTGCGAAGCTGTCAGAATGATACCGCCGGTACACTTCTCCTCGTATGTTCTCATGATATGAGAAGCAGCTGGGGTAGACAGCAATCCGTTGTGTCCAATCACAAGTTTGCGCACACCGTTAGCAGCACCAATAGCCGCAATTTTCTGTAGGATGACGTCGTTGTAGTAGCGCCCATCACCACCAACAACCAGCACAGCACCCTCGGAGCCCTCCGGAATGGCCTCCATGATAGACTGAATAAAATTCTCTACATAGTTAGGTTGGTCCTTGAATACCCTGGTCTTCTTTCTGAGACCAGAAGTGCCAGGCTTCTGGTCCTGGTAAGGTTTTGTGGGAACAGATTGAATATTAGACATCGGTGCAGATTATACAGATGGTGTAACAAACTTAGGTTGCAGCTAACCGCAAAAAGTGCAAGAAATAGAATGAAGATAACCCTTTGTAATTTATATGTCAGAGCCCTTTTATACAAATTTTCAAAGTATATGTCGATGTCCTAGAAAGTAAAGGGATTAGGAACACTTGGAAAAGGAGACTAAATTACCTCATCTTGAGTTCTCCAAGACAAAGCAATTATAGGGACCTGGTTCGAGGGGATGGCAGCCAGTGCTAGCGTGATTCACACAGATCACTCGAGTCATGAACAGTCCCCCTTGTTCAGATAGACTAACCAGCCAATTGTGCAGACAGACACCGAACAAGTCACCTTGTGTAGACATTGACACTCATAACCTGCTCCTTCGAGACTCTCGAGACCCTTGAAGGTCAGTCTCAGCGGGGGACCGGCAGCCTGCACAGATCAGGAGTACCCAGGCC
>JAJLUB010000091.1:0-52854 GCA_030564085.1 Nakaseomyces uthaithaninus
TGTCAATTTTTCAGTTTTGTCGATTTCGCGGGACTTGTGGCCATAGCTTTTGGGCACCACGCTGAGCACGGGTAGGAATGCGATGCCTAGTGAACCAGGAAAAAAAAAATTAAACTGTTCTCGAGTAAGCGTATGCACTTTTCGACGTGCTGTCGGCGGGAACCTCTACGCTGGAAGTGCATTTGGCCGTGGTAGGGATATATACGGGATAAGAACGACTGCGAACGGGTATTAATATCATATTAGTGCAGACGGACGACGAAATATGGTTGCTGTTGAGACACAGAGACCCACATCGAAGAGATCGATATCTTCCACGCTGATCTCGCTGTTCCGGTCAACTGCGGACACGAACGAGTCCGCAGGGGACGATTCGGAAGTGGGCCACAGGAGAACGTTGGGCACTGCAGATGGGAAGGCAGATGGGAGCGTGCGGGACTCGGTGATTCTCTTTGAGCATTCAGAGGAGGACGGGGACAGGGCTAAACGTCCTGCAGTCCTCCCCATTCTGCCAAAACAAAGGCTACGGCTACTGAGATACCAGCAGATGAAGAGGCTGCAGAAGGAGTTCAGGGAGCTGAACGCGCTGAAGGAGTACACGGTTCCCAAAAGGGCTTCTCCGGGGCATCCGTCCCTTAAATCTGTCTCCAGGCCGTCCTCCGAAACTAAAAAGCGGAAAGTGAATGTCGGAACGAAATGGACTGTGGACTATGAATACGATTTGTCGGATTTCCACGAAACTGAACAAGCTAGCAAAACAGCACCCAAAAGTGCGTCAAAATTCGATACGAGTTCGCTATTACTTACTGAAACACCAAAGATAAACATGCCATCTTCAGGAAGTGTTTTAAGTGATGCGGGGCAGAGCCTTTCAATGTCCGAGAGCAAATTGCTATTCAATGTGCCTACCAATAGTCAGAAAAGTCGCTCGAAAGAAATTGATCTGGGAGCTGCAAATATCAAGATCAAAGCACCTGTTAGTCAATCTGAAAAAGCTACGAACACCTCCGATGCAATCCTCCCTACCATTGGTTTTGATTTTGTGAAGGAGAGTGAAGACACACCTTCAAAGAAAACTGTAAACACAGCTACAAGCAAGCTCAAAGATGTAGAGGACTCATCAGCTAAGAAAGAAAAGGTATCATTCAACTTTGGACAACCCACAAAGAAGGACGGTAGCGTACCCAAGGGAAGTATAGCATCAATACTATCAGACAACAATGAAACTCCTAAGAAAACTGGAATTTCATTTTCTTTCGGAAAAAGTGCCAGTGGAGATGAACCTGAAACAGCTCCAGCAAATATTTTGGATAGTGTCAAAAAATCCGACCATAAACCATTGTTTTCTTTTTCGCCAAAGGAAAGCTCTGAAACCGTTGATATTCCAAAGGAGAAACCAAGTTTTTCTTTTAGGAATCCAAGTGCTAATCAAGCACCAAAACTCTTTACTTCAAGTACTATAAAGAGACCAGAGCCACCAATCAAAGATGCACAAACTGGAAAAGATGAGGATAGAGATGAAGATAGCGAACGTAAGCGGAAAAAGCCATCACAAACCTCCACCCCATCCTTTCAGTTTTCATTGGGTAATAAAACCGCCGTTGAAACTAATAATAGTAAAGAAGAGAAGCCCCCAACTCCGAGCTTCACATTTGGCGTTCCGAAAACTTCTGGCGAGTCTACTAGTGGATTGATAAAAAAGTCTACACTAAACAATGACGATAAGCCTACACCTTCATTTACTTTTGAAAAGGCACCTTCATCTAAAAAAGAAGAAGCGGAGAAAGAGGCCCCCAAATTATTTTCATTCACTGCAGGTAACAAGGGCGGCGATGCAGGTAATGGAATAAATGACAAAGCTGCTGCCATTGTTGACAATTCAAGTAACAAACCTACTTTCTCGTTCTCTTTACCCGAGAATAAAAGTGCTGACAGCACTAAGGGAGATACACCAAAGCCAACATTCTCCTTTGGTACCACTTCAAATAATGCAAATGACAAGGAGGACGGTAAACCTGGTTTTGGCTCCCTCTTAAAGGGTTCAGCGGGTAATCAAGAAATATCTACTAATACTCTAGATAAAGAGACCAAACCTTCTTTTTCATTTTCTTTGGGAAATACTAGAGAATCGTCGTCACAGCCATCTGTAGCCAAACCCAGCTTTAGTTTTGGATCTAAACCGGATGGCGCTTCTAACGGTAATGTTGCAGTGTCTAGCAGCATATTTGGTTCTAAACCTGACGAAAAATCGCCGCAACCGAACCCCTTGTTAGGTAGTGGTTCTACTGCTCTCAAATTCAATACCAATACATTAGCTACTAATGGACCAGGGACAGCACCATCTATATCTGCATTTGGATCATCGAACGGTCTGGCCTCACAGAATCCAACCAATAAACCTAGTTTCTCTTTTGGGGCAAGTGCTACAAGTAATCAAAATACTGGATTCAGTTTCGGTAATACAAACCCAGCCAGTACTCAAACAAGCCAAGCTTTCCCAAACAGTCAGTCACCTACACCATTTGGGCAGTCTTCGCAGAATCCTTCGGCTGGATCTTTGTTCGGTAATGCACAGGTTGGCCAGAGCGCATCTACACAAAATATGTTTAAGCCTGCTACTACTCCCAATTTCAATTTTATGTCGGGTGTTGCAAACCCTAATCCAAGTAGTATATTCGATGGAGGATCCTCTCAACCCCAACAACCGACACCGCAACAAATATTTGGTGGCAACATGCAACCAGGTATTGGCATCAATCAATCTTTGGGAGCACCAAATCCATTCACAGGTGCACCACAGGGGAACAGTAGTAGCAATAACATGGGCATGGGAGGGGCTTCGATGGGAATGAACCAGGCGAATGGTGGTGCACCTACAATGCAACAATCAGCACCAGCAGGATTTACGCAAAGAAGATTAGCAAGAATGAGAGCTCCAAGGAGGTAAGGTTAATGTAATTACTAGCGAATAATATGGCCTTATAGTAACTATGTAACTTTTTATAAAATTCAAACGAATAATGATAGATATGAATTTCACAAATGGTCACATATAGGAAACCGATAAAACTATCGCGAACAATTAACAAAAAAAAAAAAAATTACTGGTTGGAAGTGTGCACTAATGGTAATAAGGAGGAAGCACATAACCAGCAATACGGTAATACTGCAGGGCCAATTGTCTAAGAGCAGATAACAGAGATTGTATAGTTGCACGTAACAACTGTAAAAAATCAACTACTAGTTATCCCCTAACAATCATCACCCAATAGTCGGTGTAGTGGAAAGCAGAGATGGATGCTATAATAGAAAAGGTTAGAGTCAATCAGGACTTAGAATTCAAAGTTGCGAATAGAGATGTATACATACACCTCCCATCATTCGTATTGGGATGTGTATTTATAGCGACTTTGGGCTCACTCCTGAAAAACATAGTCGGTGGTCTTCTTGTAAGCATCATTCTTGTCTCTAAGTTCATGGTAATATTGGGAGGAATACTCTGCTGCCTCTGGGTGGTAACGGGGACCAAACGTACCAAATCAACTACGAAAGAAATATCACAACCACAACCACCACAATACGACTCTATAAATGATCAGGCAATGGGGGATTACAAGTACTTTGATATATCCGTGGAGAAAGAAGATATCCACAGGCGACCAGTTTCTACGAACATCTCAATTGATGAAACTGATCTTTATAATAACTTCGTTCGCAAGGCAAGAAAATGACGGCCCCTAACAGTGTATAGATGTCAGAGAAACGCCCATGTTCAAAATATTAACAATTTTTTTGCATAAACCCTAATTCGTTGAAACATCGAAGATGGCCTCGGCATGCAGGCACTAGAAACTACATTCCAAAATGTGCGAAGAAAAAAAAAAAAAGTGGGGCTCTGAAGCCTGGAAGAACCCTACGTAGAGAAGAAAACTTTAGTTACCTCCCAGTTGACGTTGCTGTCAAACTCCAGGCAACACACATCCGCAACTACAATAGTCCTTTATTCTTTATACTTCTGTATCTACATATCAAATCACTAATTTATTGCCTCATCGAGGGCATCGCAGTAATTCAAATTCGTTGAAAAAAAAATTCAAGAAAAAAATATGTCATCGAAGAAACGGAGGATGTATATAAGATCATTGAAAAATCCATTGATACTGTACAGTTTTGGCAACGTTCCAAGGACACTGAATGGCATTTCACATCAGTTGTATTATTTACAATAATAGTCGTTGTTTATCAGTTCGTGTACAATCCCTCCTTGTCAGTTTGCACACAGTCTCTCCTATTGGCATAAAATTCCCCTTTCTCCCTTATGTGAGGAGTCCCTATTTCACATACTGGTTTTAAGTAAATTTGCGTAGTGCTTTCTCCTGGAAAGATTTACCCTTTCTATTCGCTAGAAATTTTTGTAAGTTTTATCACTTTACACATATTCTCTCCCTGATGACTTTTATAAATTTATAAGAGTCTCTAGAGAACTTGACAAATCTTCTGAACACAACCAGCCAGTAAGTACCAAGTACCACCTATATCCAAACAGCATTAATTGCAAATCCAAAAAATAAGTAATAAGAAAATGGCCCCTCTACCAAACATTGCAGACCTTCCAACCTTGGGAGAACCACTAGAAGATGCCAAAAGAGCCGCTGCTTACCGTGCTGTTGATGAGAACTTGAATGTTGACGAGCACAGAGTGATTGGTGTCGGCAGTGGATCTACTGTTGTGTACGTTGCTGAACGTTTAGGACAGTACCTGAAGGATGAGAAATACCACGAGAAGGTTTCCAAGTTCATCTGTATCCCTACCGGCTACCAGTCCCGTAAGCTAATAATAGACAACGGTTTGATCCTGGGGTCAATTGAGCAGGAACCACACATTGACGTTGCTTTCGACGGTGCAGATGAGGTCGACCATAACTTGCAGTTGATCAAGGGTGGTGGTGCCTGTTTGTTCCAGGAGAAGCTGGTCAGTACAAGTGCAAAGACCTTCATCGTCGTAGCCGATTCCACAAAGAAGTCTCCTAACTACTTAGGGGTCAATTGGAGGAGAGGTGTCCCAATCGAGGTTGTTCCATCGTCATGGGCAAGAGTACAACATGATCTGGTCCATTGCTTACACGCCAAGTCGGCCCCAGTCAGAGAAGGTGGCAAGGCCAAGGCTGGTCCTGTTGTTACCGACAACATGAACTTCCTGATTGACGCTGACTTCGGTGAGATTGAGGACCCAAGGGCCCTCCACCAAGCCATCAAGATGCTAGTTGGTGTGGTTGAAACCGGTTTGTTCATCGATAACGCCGCCAAGGCTTACTTCGGTAAACCAGATGGTTCCGTTGCTGTTCAAGACAGAAAGTAGGTGTTCTACTAGAAAATAAACATATTCAACGGATAACTTAACTGTCCAAAATGTATCATTTATTTCTCTCACACATAATAACCGTATATCGTATCTACAGACATAAGTAACTTGGAAATGACACTCGATTCAACAATCTAAGAATTCCAAAGCTAGTCCTATAAGTAATATTCAAGATCAAAATTATATTTAAAATTAAAAAAAAAAAAATAATAATAATAATAAGAGTACCTCGTAAATACGATATAATACCCCGAGACTCTACTTGCTCTGTATTCTCGATCAATGCAGAACGCAGACAGCTAGTACAGACTTCATATCATGGGCTACCTTCAACAGCAAGCACCCGTATTGACACGGAGTTCTAGTAAATACTGCTTCTTTCATTATCAGCACACCTCCATAAAGGCTGGCAATGCCATATAACTCCGGCAACCGGAACATAACAAAAATCGTCACGTGATATATACTTTCTTTACCCGGCCCCAACCAGACCCGTAATTTTCCCGCTCTGCGTGTTTTTCACTGCCACATTGCGGTACGTGCTGTTTAGAATTAAAGTTTACTCCATATAGCTTGTGCAGGTGTTTTAGTGCGAAGATCAAGTGAAGCTGGAGAATTGTAGAACAACGATGCGTGCGGGCGGCGAGATGGGGTGGAACTAATGTCAATGAGCTGCAGCTGACCCTAACCGGTAACGTAGTGTACACACTTCCACCTGGAACTTATTTGGTCAGCAGTCGATATGGCATTGATGTAATTCTTTATTTGGAGTAATTGTTATATTCTGTTCTAAGGTAGAGGTGGGAAAAAAGAATAAGAACAAGGAATTGTTCTTGTGAGATTTTTTTTTTGTATAATTTTCACATGGAGGAGAGGTTGGATTTTACCATACCGCCTGAGCTTCCGGTTGGTGTCCAGTACCAACTAAATGAGCTTATTCAGGATTACAGACAGGAGAACTTGACAGTGAAAGGTTATCAAACCAAGAGAAAGCAGCTGCTCGAGAGTTTCAGTTTGAACAAATCTGTTTCCGATGCATCCCTTACATCATCTTTTTACTCCACTCAGAAAGGACCTGCTGAATCGTTCCATTCTCAGGTACAAAGACCTTCTCCTGGATATAATGATTACGAGTACGATTCCCCTGTAAAGGACAAAAGATCTTCCACGTTCAGATCACACCTAAGGTCATCCAGTGCGAATGATGCCGGACCAAGAGAGTCGCGTGGATCGTACCAGCATCCAATTCCAATCTCATCATCAATACGACACAGTTCACTTTATCGGGTGACAACCTTAAACTCATCATCCAGAAATAGCATAGCATCAGGCTCTCCGGCAAAGTTCAAGAAAAGATCACAGTATTCTCTGATATCCTCTACAGGCAATTCCATCAATAGTGGTGTTTCGGAGAAGACTGCGTACAACCCAATGATACCTTTACTTCCAAGGAAAGCTACTTCAGAAGAGTCTGAAAATAAAGATATAGACACACTTATGCAGGAAAGTTTGCCGGCAATCCTGCGAAAACGATTCGAGCTCTTTTCAGGACAAACTGCAATTATAAGTATCAATCTCAAAGGGAAGGAGACATTTATTACCTGGGATAAGCTTTATCTCAGAGCAGAAAAGGTTGCACATGAATTGGGGAAAGAGCGGCTATACAAAATGGATAAAGTGTTACTGTGGTATAATATGGAAGATGCTATTGAATTTTACGTTGCGTTAATGGGTTGTTTTATTGCAGGTATGATAGCAGTACCAGTATCATTCCAGACATATTCGCTTAGCGATATAATTGAGATTATAAAGATAACCGGATCCAAGTTGATTCTAATATCCAATAATTGCCACAAGCAACTAGATAATCTGCATTCAAGTACAAATCATAATAAAGTCAAACTGGTGAAGAATGAAGTATTCAGTAGTGTTAAATTTATAAAGACAGACGACTTGGGAGTTTACTCCAAAGCGAAGAAAAAAACACCTATATTTGAAACACCTAATATAATGTACATTGAGTTTACTAGAACTCCACTTGGACGACTATCTGGTGTAATAATGAAACACAAGGTATTGATGAATCAATTTGGCACTTTTGCTAGAATTCTGAATTCTAGAACTATGCCACACTGGAAAAGAAAAACCAATGTCATAATGCAGCTGAAATCCAGATCGTTTAATATAACAAATACTGCTGAAAGATTTATTTTACTGAATAGTTTAGATCCAACCAGATCAACTGGTTTAATTTTTGGGTTTTTATTCAATGTATTTTCTGGTAATTTATTGATTTCCGTTGATAATCAAATTTTAAAGAATTCAGGTGGTTACGAACATGTTATTGATAAATATCGTGCGGACATATTACTCAATGATCAATTACAACTAAAACAAGTGGTTATTAATTACTTAGAGAACCCAGAATTAACCCTATCTAAGAAACACAAGATTGATTTCAGTTGTATCAAATACTGCTTAACTTCATGTAGTACCATCGATACAGAGGTTACTGATATGGTTATACATAAATGGTTAAAAAACTTGGGTTGTATTGATGCATCTTTGTGTTACTCACCAATTTTAACGCTCTCGGACTTTGGTGGGGTTTTCTTCTCTATGAAAGATCAGCTTGGACATCTAGAAAACTTTCCAATACATAATTCCAAATTACGATTACAGGATGATTTGTACGTAAACCGTGAAAGATTGAAAAGAAATACTATTGAACCAAGTGTCACTGCTATGATCAATTCATCCTCTTCTTTCAGAGATTATTTGAAGATAGAATCTTTTGGGTTTCCTATACCAGGTAGTACATTATGTGTTGTGAATCCAGACGATAGTACCCTTGTAGATGATTTAACTGTAGGGGAGATTTGGATAGCATCAGACTATTTAACTGATGAATTCTATGAAATGGATAGAATTAATGATTTTGTGTTTAAGGCAAAGTTGAATTATAGTAAGATGTTTACTCTGGCAAAAAGTGGCAGTGGCGGTGGAGACAGTGATTTCAAAGATTCCACGGAAAGGGTAGAAACAATATTCAATATCTGTCCAAGAAATTTAAAATTCCTCAGGACTAAGTTGATTGGTTTTGTTTTCAATGGTAAAGTTTACGTCTTATCGTTAGTGGAAGATATGTTCTTACAGAACAAATTAATCAGACTACCTAACTGGGCACACACATCAGATTTATCAAAAGCAAAACAACATAAGCATAGTGGCTCTCGAACCAGTGTTGATTCTCAACCGACTTCACAATCTGCTGAAACACTTCAAAAGTTGGATGAAGGACAAAAGCAAATAAGGAGAGTTGTTGAATCCCATTACCTACAACAGATCACGGAGACGTTAGTTCGTACAGTAAACACAGTATTTGAGGCAGTTGCTTTTGAATTAAATCATCACAAGGAAGAGCACTTCCTAACTTTGGTAGTAGAAAGTTCACTAGCCCGTGATCCTCGTAGAGAATCTAGTGATATTGAAAACAGACTATTGTTGGTATCAACGAGACAAAAATATGAATTGGAAAAGAAAATGAATGAATTGACTGATCAAATATATCGTATTCTATGGATATTCCATAAAATTCAACCAATGTGTATTCTAGTGGTACCGAGAAATACGCTACCTAGAAGATATTGTTCACTTGAGCTTGCTACTAGCACTGTCGTAAAACAATTTTATAGTGGCAATCTTGATGCTCAATTTGTTAAGTTTCAATTTGATAATGTAATTCTAGATTTTGTTCCACACTCATCATATTATAATGAGAGTATTTTTTCGGAGCATTTATCGAAACTGAGAAGTACAGCCTTGATTGAATTAGATGCCAACAGGAACAGTGATTTCTCAAATAAGAACTGTTTTGCAGACCAAGCATCGGGAATTGATTTTGTTGAATATTCAGTAGATAAAAAGTCAGGCAAAAGTATGAATATTTTCAAAACAATCCTTGATGTACTAGAATATCGAATTTCAAACTTCCCAAATGATTTAGCATTTAACGATGGAGGTAGCTCAACAAAATCGAGTAATAATAACACTAGCGGAAATAATATTCATAAAAAGGTGTCATGGAAAAACTTTGAAATAATATGCGCATCTTTCCTGAAAAAAATTGCCGTTTCTAAAACACCATTGAAGCCCATGGACTGTGTAATATTGATGTGTGATAACTCTGTGGAGTATGTCGCTATGACTATTGCCTGCTTTTACTGCAACCTGGTTATTATACCTTTGCCTGTATTTTCTGCAGAAAATATTAACAAATACATCGACACTTTCATTAGTATCATAAAAGGGTATAAGGTAAAGAGAATATTCACGGATGCCAAAACTTTTTCTGTGCTAGATTCTAATCCAACTGTTTCTAAGATTTTGAAAAGATTTAAACACCTTCTTCCAAAAATCACTGTATTCACAAAGGTCAAAAAGAAGAACAACCTAACACTTAACATGTTCAAAAAGTTGCTCAAAGAGAAATTCAGTTTGAAAGGAAGAAAAAACTCTGTTACGACGCCTTGCTTTGTTTGGGTTAATCTAGACGGTGATATCAAGAAAAATATTCATGCTACAATGAATCATTCCACTTTTATGAATACCTGCAAAATCGTCAAGGAATCTTTGCATTTAACTTATGACAGAAGTATTCTTTCAGTTTCATACAATGCTTCGATATTGGGGTTTTTAATGAATAATTTCTTGGGTATATTTGTTGGTTGTTCCACCAATCTTTTCAACATAGAAGATATCAAAGTAGATGCCAGTGATTTTCTACTGGGACTTCAAAACTTGGATATAAAGGTGATATACTTACCACTGACCAATTTTCAGACAATAATGGAGTGTGCTAGTAACATTTTAGAAACTTCCAAAAATAATACTACCGCCAAAAAAAATTCAAACAATCAATCCTCTATTTTACGGTCTGATTTCTTCAGGACTTTGTCACATATAATGATTCCCTTTCAAGGAAGACCGAACACTGTCATCATTGAAAAAACATTGAGAAAATTTTCAAATGTTATGCTAAATGTAAATCAAATTAGCCATGTTTACGAGCACCAATTTAACCCATTCATCTCAATGCAATTTAACCGGGATATTATACGGAAAGATATATTTTTAGATCCTACAGCTTTGAGAGAGGGGATTGTTGATGAAGTGTTGCCAGAAGAAGTTAACGATTCAGGAATTATTAGAATTCAGAGTTCTGGAACTGTTCCAATCTGTACAGATGTGACAATAGTAAATCCTGAGACTCAAATGCCGTGTGTTGATGGGGAATATGGAGAGATTTGGTGCTGCTCTGAAGGAAATGTTCATGGTTATTATTTATGTGACTCTAAATTGATGAAGAGTACATTTATTTCTGAACAATTTAGCAGTAAGTTAAAAGGTAATGCAGATAAATGTTTGACATATCTAAGAACAGGTGACTTTGGATTCATGAAGGATGTCTCTTTTGTTGATCAAAATGGTATATTAAGCACGAAAAAAGAACTGTTTGTTTTAGGTCCTGTAAGTGATACTATTGAGTACTTGGGTTTGACACATTTTGTTACAGATTTGGAACGTACGATTAAGGAATGCAGTTCATTCATTTGCAGTTGTTATGTTGCAAAGATGGGTGGGTTAATAGTTTGTCTTCTTAAATGCAAGGAACGTTTATTATCAAAATATGCAAATATAACAGCACTAATAACTTCTATTCTTTTGGAAAGACATGGAATCATAATTGACTTATGTGCCTACGTCCAGGTCAAGTCTGCAAATGATACTACCAACTCCAGTATTGACAGCTGGTCAAATGAACGTAATATTTTGTTCAGAAGATGGATAAATGATGAATTACCAATCGATACTCAATTTGGAATCAGTTATGGAGAAAATATTTCTATGTATCTTTTATCAGAATTTGAAAAGGGGTGATACTCCAAGAGAATTTTTGTTATTTGACACTTTCCATTGGATTTGGGCTTTTGAAAAATTTCCAACATATCCTGGTGTTAGTTTGAGAATTCATTTCTAATTATAATATGGAGTCATATGAGAAAACAATGGAACGATTATTTGTTGTTGTTATAAGAATATTTAACTTTTTATACATGATTTCTTTAATTACTAATTTCATGCGTATTATGCTGCTGCTTATTTCACCCTCATTAATATCTATAAATGTATCCCCTTGAAGTGATTATTATCTCTGTGGTAAAATGTATTTTTGAAATTTCTGAAGATTGATATTTGGTTGTATGTTCAAATCATCTCAGACTTTTAAGCATTGGATATTTCAGGCTTTCGTATAACTAGTTAAACTTTCATTTGAACTTTCAAAAAATAAGTTACTAGAAATGGTAAACTTACTACCATTAATGGATATTGTATCATTAAAAAGAAGGAAACACATTCCATTTGGATTGGGTTTGGCATGTCGACAGGAGTGTAACTAGCCGTGAAATATATTAGGGTTGTCATTGTTGGTAGATTCCAACTAATTGCAATAACAAAAAGGAGCATTTTGTCTTTCTCCCATGATAGCCAGTCAGCCTTTACTAACCTATCGCACCATAAGACACCAAATATAGGCATAATACATTGCCTCAAGAAAACCAGCACCATAGCTGCTTTCCAGAAACCTGGATATAGTTTTCCAATCTTCAATCTACCCAATGTACCTCCCAATAATAGCAAACCAAAAGGAACTGATGCAGCACCAACATATGATGTGTAATCCATAATAAAGCTTAGCGCCGGTTGATGATCTGGTGCCAATTTTATGTGGGGAGTATGATCAGATATGACAAATAGTGCTTTAACCCAAGGAATAAATGCAATTATTAGAGCAAGAATAACAGCCATGGAGCAAGGTCTCAAACAGTTTTTTAGAAAAAAAATAATGAACTTAGTAAGAGGAAATCTTTTGTGAAGCCAAGCTGGAAGACTTTTCCCAGAATCGTCAATATCCTTCTTTGATACTGTTGCATCCGAAGTAATGATTCTTGTTAAATCAGCATTTCTAATTCTATCCATTAAAGTTTGATTTGTTGTAGTTTTTACAGGGTTATTAACTTTTCGAAGGTCATGTTCGTTAAGTAAATCATCATCAATAAGTTGATTCCCAAACTGATCAACATTCGAGTATTCTCTAATCAGATCTTCCATTGTTTCCGCCTGTAATGATTTATATCTTTTAATAGATGAATTTGAAAGTCTTCTGGGTCTATGACTAATTGGAATAGTTATCCTTGATGTGGTTTTACATTTCTGGTGTTCAGGGCGCAATGCAATTGGATGGTTTTTCATTCGAGAAAGGTTAATGTCATTATTACTAGTCTCATTTGTTATGCTTGGTTCATCTGAATCAGGTATACTTATCAATGACAAATCATTACTTTCTGAAAGTTTATCGAATGAATTATGGAAAGCGTTCGAATTTGAAGTATTAGCACTATTATTTGGCAATTTATTGGTACTATTAATGTCTTTGATTTTGTGCTCGTCATTTTTCTCATTTTCTTCTTCTTCATTCGAGTAAGATGTGGAAGAAGATGCTGAGTTTGAGCTATCCAACTCCTTATTTGTATAAGCGCTTTCTTCATCTGAGTAATTGAAATCCATTTCAATGAGTCTGAAACCGCCAAGATTGAAAACACAGAACAAGAACATTGCCAGAAATATGATGACATTTGCGATACCCTTTTCACCTTCCTTCTCAGTGAAGATAAAACCCTGATCCATAGTTTGCAAGTAAGCAATGGGTAAGTCACTAATGTTGGGGAACATACCACCTGCAAGGATGCCACCTTGCCATTGCTTCGGTACTGACATAGTTTTGCTTATTACCCATGCAAAAAATAGGCCAGTACCAAAAATTAGCACCGAGGACAAACATATGATTCCAACCATTTTTATATCCTGGTCTTCAATTTCCGCTACAATCTTATTAAAAGAGAGGCATGGTAATAGAACTGTGAGGACAATATTAGAAATGGTCTTGGTGGCTTCAGCAGTTAGTATTCCCATTTTCGCTAGTAGGAAGCCCGTACCAATAATAAGATATATCTTAATTATCGGTTTTACGGACGACCATATTACGGCGCCTAAAGAAATAGACATTCTTTTCAAATAATGCAATGAAGTAGAATTATCAATTTATTTGATCACACCTCGACGATCATACTCGATTCTAGTAACTGAAGTACTTTTCTATGTTTGCTGATTAATAATTAGCATCGCTTATATATATATACTTACAAGACCATGCACACCAAATAGCTGGCTAAAAAGAAAATAAAGAGTGGGATTTTAAGGACATCCCACGCCATCGCAAATAAATAGCATTTTGTGAATATTATTTCTTCCTTTTCTCTTCAGAACGAGCTGAGTACAACTCCCTTATTAGAATTCATCTTCTAATGCATACCTTTTCTGATTTATCAACACTAACTCCAGGTGGTTTAAAGGGACCCTACCACGGCTTCCACCATTCTTCCTTCGCAGTCTTCTTCGAACAATGGTATCCTCGATGCACTGAAAACATTCCACGCATGATGAGTAAGAAGGATCTTGACACTTCATGGAATGCAGAGTAGGTGCTACGATGCTTCTTAGAGAAAATCTGTGGTTCATCAAGCAGAAGATGATATGGGTGAGAGAAAGCAGCGCACAGGGATGCTGTTAAGTGTGGGATGTCCTCCCTCAAAGTGCTTTCCCACTCAGTTCTCTCAAGCGCTACGGAGATTTACTCTACGTGGTCCGTGGAGAGCCCAGGTACCTGGGCGTGGGACATCCCACGTCTTTGAAAATCCGCTGGTTTTTGAGTTATTTTCTGTTTCGCTTGTTGGGCGACTGCCTCTACGACGAGACTGAAGGAGAAAACGACGCTCAAAGCTACGAGCGTTTCGGGACCCCGCTAGGGTAACATGTAAATCACTACATACGAACGATTGACTGCTCATTACCACGTTATGATGGAGTGCACATGGACTGAATCTGTTGATGGATACCATATAGCAGCCTGTGCGGGCCTGTTTCCCCTGTTAAGAAAAATGCTACTAGGGTTCAGGCTTTCCATGATAACAATGTGCAAATTGATATAACGGTCGCTACGGTAGTACATAGGTGAATAGACGAAAAAATTCAGGAAAAAAAAAATTTTGTATGACCATGACGGCAGAGACACAACGGAAATCCAATCTCAGTCTGCGTGATACAGACCTCTGGTAAAAGACGTGTACTTACTTCCCCCTTTTCCTCTTGGGAAAAGATAGAGAAAGCACTCCCTCATAGACAGCATTGCTCTAAGAAACCAGAAACGAAATGAGTACTGTGCCTACCTTGTTTGGAGGTAGTCAGCACACATTCAGCTATTGGGTTGATTGATGTAGATGATATAAACTCAAAACCCAGTATTAACTCCACCGAAAACCAAACATAGATAGAATACCCGAAGGTTAAGCCTACCCAGTAAGGTAGCCAGCTTTGAGGTTTTAAGTAAATACCACCATATGGTTCCTATAAATGTATGTAATTAATATTATCTTGAGATAGTATTAACCACTACTGATGATTGGTTTCTTTTTATGAAGGGGAATTAGAAGTAAAATTAGCGATGAAAAGAATTTTCAAATTAACCAAGCTATTTATACTCGTTGGGAGCGTTGCGTTGCCCTTTCCGAACCAGCGGTGAAAAAAAATTTTCTTCAATTTTACCAGTTACCCTGTGCGGTGGTCTTGAAGTGGACCTGTGCCATTTCCCAATCGTAGTTACCCGGAATTGAGGGCTCTACACAATTTTCACCTGCTCTTTTCCTGCGCCTTAGGGTTTGCCTGCGCGAGCACTGACCTTTTCCCTCTGGCATTGATATGACGTGGGGCCTAGTAGCATTAGTAATAATAATAGTATTGTCGATTTGGAAATACTGTTACATCATTAAGGTTTTGCTATATAATGCAAGATCCTTTTTAAATTAAATAACGCTAGTATTATTATTATAGGAACATCAGTAGGGGCCGGTGGTTTCCTAGCAATCCTGCTTTCATTCTGTCTCAAAAACTGGAAGAAACTGGCCCATTATTAGTAGTGGAATATTGAAACTGTCCCTCTTAACTGTCCAGCAGGAAGCACATTTTAAATAGTAGCCATTGCTCAATAGCAGATGGCATTCGTCAAATATTGCGTCTGTGTTAGTTCCGCACGTTGGTCCAGCCGATCTTATTGGGTTCCCAAAGTATTGCGCTTCTCCATTCACCATGAGGCCTTGCTTAACTAACGATATGTTGCTTGTGCTTTGGCTTTTCGATCCAAACGCCAAATATTCGTGGAAGTTTGTAAAATAATTGACAATGCTAGTGGGGTCCAAAAACTCAAAAATGAAGCGCCTGTGTGCTAGCAACTCCTTCTTCTTGAAACCTGTTAGTTGCAAGAACTCCTCACTAACATAACAGAGTTCACCAGATCGACGCCATATACATATTGGGGAGCAGTTCACTAGTTTTGCCATGTTTTCTAATTCCAAGAGCGTTCTTTGTAACGTAAGTTCTTGCAAATACAAATCGGACTCAATCATGTTTGATGTTAATGTTATGAATGTGGGGACGTAATCTTCAAGTATACATTTCACAATTGCCTGTAATTGACCTCTCCTTTTTGTGTTGTTATCCGATAAAAATATCCTCTCAAGCTGCTCTAGCAATTTCTTGTAAGCATACCTATAATTGTGAGGTTTTATTAAGTATTGTTTTTCGAAAAGTTCTAAAGGTGTTTTCACCAATTGCCTAAATCTATATGGAGATATCTCTGAACTGTGATGTTTGTGACTCTTACCTTCCAGTTTCTTTTTATGGCTTTCGATCTTTATTTGTAGTTCCGAGTCATTATTTTCGTTGCCTGTCGCAGGTGGTTCACTAACTTTCTGAGGCACTTCAAAGGGTGTATTAACTTTTTGGTTCTCAATTAAATGAGAGTCCTTAATGGATGTTGAAAGTTCTTTTTTAATTGGTGCTGCTTGTTGCTGCAAATTTGGGGATTGATATGGCATTGAATTCGTTTGATAAGATATCTCTGGCGACTGATTAGAGAGAACGGGTGATTCATAAGATGGTGGTTGAAACTCTGTTAGTGATGCCTCTGCACTTGAGAACTGATTGTTTTTCACATCCGGTACGTATCCAGGGGACAATATTTGCTCTTTGGTAGCATCCGTCAAATCGTCTATCAGTTCACCCTTTTCGTTAATTGTTGAGGATGCCATCATATCGAGAGAAATGTATGGACGAGACTGACTCTTGTGTAATGGCTTACCCAAATTCAGAAATTGGGATAGGTTTAACGCTGTGTCCACTCTGTGGGGATCTGTTGGTTTCATTGATAAAGGGAGGTCCTCCAGTCCCTTGGTTTCATCAAACACCTCCGTCACCGAGTTAGGATAGGAAGCAAAGTTGGGTTGTGGGCCATTCTTTGTGAGCTCGTCAAGTTTCATGTATTCGTTATTTGCCCAGGTACTATCGAACTCATATATATTTTTGTTGCTACCGTTGGTGTGCTGTGGACTAATTTTCTGGCCGGTTGGTGAGTTTACAGCAAGCCCATCAAACTTGGGCGTAGCATCCTGGTATTCCATGTTCCCATTCTTCATCGACTCAATCACTGATTGCCCAATGTTGTACTGCACAGATGAAGGTGAGTCCAAAGAGAAACTGTGCTGCCGCACCCTCTGATCATTCTGGAAAGCAGGAAAACTCCCGTACGCCTCAGGATTGTAATTCGTAAAACTCTGGTAACCACCATCGGCCTCTACCTTGCCCTTCTTCTTCGTTTTCCTGGCTTTGTCCCTGCATAGATCACCGCGACTCCGCTTCACACAGTTCTGGCAGGGTCTGCTAGCATCGCAATGTAGGTGCTTCTCGTGGCAAAATTCACAAGCTCGAACCATTTCGCTCTTCTGCTTCTACAATCCATCCAATTCTTGGAGATGGCAGAAGTATAATTAATAATGGGAACCGATAGCTTCCCCCCTACCCTAATTTTTTTTTGTCTTTTGTTTTTTGGGTTTTTTTTCGACTTTTTTTCCTGTTTTTGCTTGCTTGATACCTTCGTTCTCAAACCAATAGTCCTACCTTTCGCTTCACTAAAGTTTCTATTATTTTTTGACACTCCGTAGTGCCTGTCCTTGCAATAACTCCCCAGTCCTCAGATTTGCAATCCAATCAAATATCCCTTCCACAAGGCCCCACCTCCATTGGACGCACGACCCCCGCACAGAAGCACAATCCCACAAAATCCTTCGAGAAGCTCATTTTTCGTGCCAATTTAAGTGCCCACCTGCGTGTGTTTCTGAGCGGAGGTGAAAGCGTTCATCACTTTCATGCAGGGAAGGCGATCAGCTGCCCCCATATTGCGTGCCTGGGAATTTTGGATTCTGACGTTTGCAATATTTCAGTGCTGGCCTGCGATAGTGCGTTACGAGTCTGTGATGGGCAGTTAGAGCTGGGTCTGGTGTGCTATTTCATGGACGCTGAAGCTGGCCATTGAGACCGGGATACAGGCAATGCGGGTGCGGGGCTATGGGGTGCTGCGAGGTTACGGTTTGCTGCGAGGTTGGCGATGGTATAGTGTGGGCTCTGGGAGCTCTCCGATTGAGAAGATACGGAACATAGGGATCATCGCGCATATCGACGCTGGCAAGACCACTACCACGGAGCGGATGCTGTTTTGTGCGGGTATGACGAAGTCGATAGGCGATGTCGACACTGGGGACACGGTGACGGATTTCCTGCCGCAGGAGAGGAAGCGCGGGATCACCATACAGAGTGCTGCGATCTCCTTCAAGTGGCATGATCCGTCGTTGCGGGGGTCTAACCAGACGGTCAACTTGATCGATACGCCAGGGCACGCAGATTTTATATTCGAGGTTATCAGGTCTTTGAAGGTGCTAGACGGCGCTGTGCTGATTCTGGATGGTGTAGCGGGGGTTGAAGCACAGAGTGAGAAGCTGTGGCGTCATTCGAAGGGTATCCCGAAGATTTGTTACGTTAACAAGATGGATAGAGTGGGTGCGGGCTTCAGCAGGACACTGAAGGAGCTCGTGTTCAAGATGAAGACAAAGACTGTGTTGATAAACTTTCCCTACTTTGAGAAACCAACAGACGAGAACGGAGAATCCACTTTCAAAGGTGTTGTCGATGTTATTAACATGAAACTACTGAAGTGGGAAATAGAGAAGAATGACCCCATGAGCGTCAGCGTGATCGATCTTGGACCAACTCATGAAGAGCATATTTACAAAGAAGCAATCAAAATTAGAGAATCAATGGTGGAAACACTGGGCGAGCTCGATGAGATATTTATTGAGCAGTTCTTAGAAGGTGATGCTGGAGGTGACGCGGGGAAGGTTTCCCCCCAAATTTTGAATGATTCGATTAGAAGGTTAACGATTAGAAACGAAATCACGCCAGTTCTGGCCGGATCATCATTCCGGAATATCGGAATTCAACCACTATTAGATAGTATTATTCAATACTTGCCATCCCCGATTGAAACTGGTGTGCCTGAACTGAATGATAAAACTCTGCCAATCAAATTTGACCCTAAAGTGGGTGCATTGATTAATGGGAAAACCCAGCTATGTGTTGCTCTTGCGTTTAAAGTAATTACCGACTCGATTAGAGGTTTAATGGTTTTTGTTAGAGTGTATGCAGGTACATTGAACGGTGGTAATACTGTCTATAATACTACTTCTGGTGAGAAGTTCAAAGTTGGGAAATTGGTTATTATGCAAGCAGATCAACCTCAGGATGTAAGATCTTTAACCGCTGGTCAAATAGGTGTTTTGACTGGTAGTTCAATTGCGAATAAGATCAAAACTGGCGATACCATCATTTCACATTCAATTAAAAAGGACGGCATAAGAACATTTGGTGAAAAAGAGTTTCAGCTCAAAATAAACCCTATACACACACCGCCACCAGTTTTCAGTGTTACTGTTGAGCCAAGGTCACTAGGTAACAAGAAAATAATCGAGGAATCTTTGCAAGCTTTGACAATAGAAGATCCAAGTTTACACGTTGTCAGGGATGAAGAATCAGGGTTGACATGTTTACATGGAATGGGTGAATTACATTTAGAAATTGCCAAGTACAAATTACTGAATGAATACAATGCTCCTGTGGAATTTGGAAAAATAATGGTTTCATACAAAGAGACGTTAGAAATTCAATCAAAACCATCTTCGTATGATAATGGGAATGGTATTAAATTTGCTCTGAACGTTGAACCAATTGATACCACAGCCATTGAATCTAATGAAAATTCAGGATCCAGTTGTTTTCCAATAGGTAACGATGAAAATTACCTGATTATCGATGGTTTACAAGAACGATTGACAAAATCCGAATGGGTACATCAAATTCCAATCAAGGTATTCATAAATACACTTCTGTCTAGTACGATGGCCGCTTTCCAAAGTGGTGGAAGACATGCGCATTTGCCACTCTTTTCATGTGCTGTTAGATTACACTCGAACTGGGAATTCCCTACTGATATTGAAAACCCATCTGAATTACTATATATTATCAGAAACCTTATCATTGACAATTTGAAAGAGCTTAATAATAGCAATTTCAGCATACTTGAACCTGTAATGAAGGTAATATTAGCAATCCCTCAGAATGACATGGGACATGTGATGCAGGATTTAAATAGCGCACGAAATGCTACCATTTTCTCAATTGAGGACGATCAAACCAATTTTTCAGCAAATGAAGATGTTAACCAGCTAATTGAGACAATGTATTTTCCAGAAGACAGCACGTTAAATCTTGCCAACGTTAATAGTAATCCAATGAAAATAGTGAATGCGGAATGTCCACTGAAGGAAATGGTTATGTACTCGAACAAGCTGAGAAGCCTGACAAAAGGGCGTGGTGAACTGAATATGGAATACTCAGGTATGAATAAAGTAACACCAGATAGAATTCAAGAAATTCTGCATTCGTTGTAATGATTATCTTATGTAAATAGAAGAACCAATAAGTACTATTTTGTACTGTCAATAGATCAATATATTCAGTTTGAACTCGTTCATAAGCACAATGAATCAATGCTTCTCACATTATAATTCAAATAAGGACTGAGCAAAAATACAAAAAAGAAAGTATATCAATAAAATATTTATTCCGTGGTTCTATATCATTTAATCCTCATAGGAAAGTTTATTATTTAACAAAAATTCCGTTAATTCTGTACCCAAAAATGCGGTTAATTCACCCTTACTGTTATCCAAATGTGTGATTCTGTCACATGTTTGCATCAAGTCAAAGTTAATTTCCTGTGTGATTCTGGAATCGTGTTTGTAACTAGGGTGTTTCAAAATGAAGTCTTTCAAAAACTTAGCTGCGGTTGGAATTTTTCCGCTAGCCCTGTCTGAAATCAATTTAAAGTAATAGTAGAGTCTTTTCTGCTGTGGATGATCTTTTAATTCGGTCCAGTGTTTCTTGATAAAGTTTCTGTGTCTTAGTATTGGATTGATGAAGGTGCTAAAAATACCATTAGTACTGTTGTGGAAAATGTCGTTAATGTTCATCTCAGTCGTTTCTTGACCCACCTCGTAGTGCACAGATGGGTTGAAAGTGTCTCTCCAGTAAAACTTCTCGCTTATAGCTGCATTTCTATGATGAGCTCTGATCATATTTTCCCAGACTTGGGACATGGGTATGTATGGATTGAACTTGTCGGTAAAGGTTAAAACGCATTCGACGATCATGTACATCATGTTTGAAAAAGCAGCGTTCTCAAAATCCAACAGTTGTATATCTAAAGGTCTGAATTCAACTCTCCAGCCAGGAACATTTCTGTTATCTGGTGTGGCATCCTGTGTTGGTGGCTTGAATCTCAGAGTCTGCCAGTTGGTGCTTTGAATATTCTCAAAGTGGTTGGTGGATGTCTTGTTGTCCTGATCTAGCAGCTCTTCGAACGTTGAGATGGGGTCTCTGATATACAAATGTGCGAAGTGTTTCGCAAGGTCGTAATCTAGAGGGAACTTTTCGTTCTCCAAGAGCCTTTTCAACACCTTCTCGTTTACTGGTACATCTGTATCATTATAATTTCTGTTGAACATTTTGTTGTTTGTACCACCCAAGTACAAGTCCACAACACTGTATCTCGATTTCGGTATCTTTTGTACCTTTCTACGGTTCTCTTTCAAGATGCCTCCGAATCCATCAACATTGTAGTCTGGTAACAAAGGTGATACGCTACGCTCCTGGGGTGTTCTGTCATCCACCGCGCCCGATATGACATTCCAACGAACATCCTGGTCAGCCAGCCAGCCTTTGAAACCCGGAGTGGCTGCCGAGACGGCCAGAAATACCGGTGCAAAGTTCACCAGCGTGTCGTACAGAAACCTGGCCTTCTCTATGTTCGGAGCCTGATACGTCATCTGCAGACACGAACAACCCATCCCAAAGCCCATGGCATCCATGTATATGTGCCCCGGTTTAGACGCTAGTCGGGATTCTTTGTCCTCTGGTACGAACCAGTCTCTCTGCTTGATGGAATCGTCCTCTTCTGGGGTGTTACTGTCCTTGTACATTGGTATGTTGATACAAACCTTCTCACCACGTCTGGTTCTAATGCTGGATGTCAGGTTCGGAAACCTGGCATGTCTGTTTATGACCTCGTCTGGGAGAAAGAGGGACCTCGATGCGGTGTTCTTGTGGTCCCACGCGTTTGGTACGTTCAAGAAGCCGGCACAGCCCATCCGGGGGAACGCGGTCAGCGTCAATGGGACCAGCCTGTTGACCAGACCTTCCTCCCGTGCGTACTGCTGCAGCTTGTACTCAGCGACCAGCCTCCTCTGCTTCATGTTGTACTCAACATAGTCGTCCACGTACCCCGGGTACGCATTCTGCGGCGTCGCCTCCAGCATGAACCGCCCGTACTCCGGGTGGAACTTCAGATCGTTCACCTTGCACAGTTCCAGATCCTGCTCGTTCAGCTCCTCCAATATCCGGTCGTGCACAACGTCCAGCATGGCATTCCGCTCCCGCACATCCATCTCAACCATCATGTACTCCACCTCGTCCCCCCACAACAGCGGGTCCTGCTGCCGGCCCCACGCACTCCGGAAGATGTACAGCAACTGCTCAACCCCCTCCGTCCGGATGTGCTCGCTGTAATTCCTCGACTCCTCCCACGGCAACGGAGTTCCCAAAGATAACAACCCCATCGCACCGCAATCTCTTGTTCTCTCTCTCTCTCTCTTTCTCTCTATTTTCCTGCCCTTCCCAACACCTCTAAAAGCTGCACACTCTCGCCAAGCTAATTGTTCCGTACTTCACCTTGCCTTTATAAATATCACATCTCTTCATGAAGGTTAAATAAGTAATGAATTAAATTTTTTTTTTTCCAATTATTACATTGATGCGCACGTCGTTCTCTAAGCAAATTTCTTTTTTACCACTACAAATATGAACTTCCCCCCCCCAACACATCTGTGCATTGCGTCGATGGTTTTGATGGTTGCAGCTGCAACTGCCCTCCAAAAAACTGTGGCTCGCAGAGCTTGTGCCTTGCAACTCTCGAAAAAAGCAACACACATTCTGGTGGGGGGGGGGGCCGGGGGGGGAGTGCGGGTTTGCATCGCGTGCCGTGCTCTCTCCCCATCTGCGCGCGATAGGGGACGCAGGGACAAACGTGTATTACTAATTTCGTGCGTGGTGCTGCACCTGCATTTGATTTCAGGTCCGTGCCCTGTGATGGTCATGTGGTTTCGTTTGTTGGGATGTATCACATGAATTTTCGTGAAGTGTTTGTTGTCACATGCATATTCGTGAAGTGTTTGTTGTCACATGTGCGTCCTCGCTCTTCCTCTGTGACAAAGGGCCCTTTCTGGATACTGCCCGCAGCAGTTCATCAGCAATGTGTTACAACTTGATCAGCAAATGGTGTCAATTACAATTGAATCGTTGATCTGGGTTCAGTGTCTTAAGGTAAACGAAGGGAAGGAATCTCATGGGGATGTTCTGGGGTTCCAAGAAGAAGAGCCCGGAGGGCGGCGCTGCCGGCAGCACTGCAAGCGACACTACAGCGGTCGGTACTGCGGTCGGTACTGCGGACGCTACAGCGGATGCTCCCGCGCTGCCGAAGGAGACGACGAACAAGGTGTATCTGTCGCCGGAGCGGCGCGACCACACGCGGCACAGGTCCATTGAGGACATAGCAGGCGAAGGGAACAGGAACAGCACGCTGACGCTGCCGAACCTGGAGAACACTCCCTCGCGGTCGAAGTCAAAGTCCCGGTCGCGGTCCCACAGCAATCTGGCGGGTGGTGGTGCGGGTGCCGCCGCGGGCGGGGCCAGCGCATACATGTACAAAGGGAGCACGCCGAACCTGCTGGACAAAACGGGGAAGAAGCGCGAGTTTCCCCGGGTGATGGAGCGGCAGTTCGGGGAGTCTCTCGGGGCGCGGACCCTGCTGCTGAAGAAACTCGTCAGACAGGGCAAGCTGGGACTGGGCCCGCCTGATCTTGTGCACGTCACGGCGTATGACACGTACCACAAGGACATCGAGACGGGGCAGTACTTCTTCATGACGGGGCTCGACGTCTCTGACGAGTCCATGCCGATCGCGTTCCTGAAGCTGATGAAGCAGGAGTCCTCCGACCAAGTCATCTCGACCTTCTGCAGCACGAACTTCTTCTCGCAGGTGGACCTGCGGGTGAAGTACGAGTCGGACCAAAACTTCCAGGTCAACGCAGTGGATTGCGCCAACGGCTCGACAGTCGTGCAGCTGAACGATAAGCTGTGGGAGGAAACGTTCGTAAGTGCGTGTGTTAGAAGCATTATCACAAATATAGAAACGGCTAGGAAGCTGCCCGGCTTGGTGGAGTACCCACTCCTTGGCCTGACACTGGGCTCCAACTCCAACCACATTCCGAAGTGCGAACGAATCTTGTCACTGATGTGTAAATACCTCCCCCAGTTCCTGACTTGTGGCTGGGACTCAACTATATCCCTGGAGCCCACAATCATATCTAACTACCTAACGCAGGCTATACTCGAATTTACATCGATTACTTCACCGAGATTTATAGACTTCGTTATTGGGGAGCTTAACGACTTAATGATCAGGGACAAACCAAATTGTATTCTCTACAAAGTGGTTCTGGCTGCTGTTATGAAGCAGAGCGGGGAGCACGATCACGACCTCGTATTGACACTGCACGAAGCGATCTCAGAACTGACAGACCTTGCAGAGAACAAGGATAGTCATGATTTCGACGATATATTTGTGCTCAATTCTCTTTCTGAGTTGCTTGTTCTCCAAGCGCAATATCTTCTGGAACGAACGGATGACTATGAGACTGCTTTGGAAGTGATGAAATCTTCCACAGAAATGACGGTTGACTCTTTCAAATCATGGTATTGGTTAACTAAGGTTTATATAAAGCTTGGCAAATTCGATAAAGCTCTGTTGGCTGTGAATTCTATGCATCCATTGCCAACTGTAGATAGTGTCCGGGAGCTTTTGTACATGGATCCATCAATGAGCAGCTATTACAAGAGACCGCTGGGGAGGTATAGTGGGAACCCAGATGATGGCGTCTCCAACACTTATCAACTAACCTCGAAGGAGTTGAACAATCTTAACAAGAAGTGGAAAAATCAGGAAGAATTTCAAAAGTTTATCTTTGGTAGAATATACTTACCATACAATATGACTGAAAAGGGCTATATCCCTGAGATTTGGGATCAAGCTGCATACGAAATTGGTCCAATCTACGGAACACAGGCTGTTAATTTGACGAACTTTGTATCACCACATGAGGTAGAGTGTGTTGCAGACTATAATTTATTGTCGAGAAATACTGTAACCAAACAGAACAACTGGTTCCAAACACAAGTGTATGATTTACTCATGGAAATCATTCATAAACTCGGTTGGAACGAATTGATGAAAAAAAGATCACATGTGTTTGTGATGCAACAGGAGTACCTGGGTATGACAAATGAAGGCGACGGCAGATCCATTAGCAACTTGGAATCTCAAGCCACCGTTCCGCTTCAGTTCAGGAGAAAGAGACTATGCGAGAGATGGCTAGACAAATTGTTTCTGAACATATATGACGATCTTAAAATATCACGTGCTGCTGTGAATAATAAGGGCGTCAAATACAGTGGCCTCGAATGGGAGCTACTTGGGCTGACTATGTACAGAACTTGGCAGTGGGTAGATTCCATTGCCTGTCTGAGAACTAGCATTGTTGCCAGGTTTGATATTGTCAGCTGTACAAAAATATTGGAGCTTTACATGAACGATGAGAAGTTCAAAATGGTTCAGTCGATGGAAAACGTGGACACTCTCTTGAGCCAGGACGTAGTTATCGACCTGTTGGTGAAAAAGATATCCTACGAGTTCAGATTTTATAATGAATTTCAACTGTTCAATGTCAAAATACTGTTCAAACTGTGTGAGAAATACGGCACAGATATCCTCAGAACCCATGTCCTAGGCCTACCATACGCAAACCGTGGCTTGCTATCTGTCTTGGAAACTATGTTTGACTGGGTAGACAACATGGATGTAGGAGCACCAGAATAGACTGCATTTTTTTTTCTTTTTAATTCCCTCACAATTTGTAATTATAAGCATTATGTACCTGCATTGATATCTATTTTAGATTTAGTCAACCTTGCATTCCTGCACACATCGACACATGTCTTCTTCGTGAGAACTGTTCCATGAGCTGGGTTTACTGTTCCGGAGAGCAAAAAAATTTTATAATTTTTTTTTCGGTTTGCACGTTTGTGCGCCTGTATCTGAGAGACTGAGCTTAAAAAAATTTTTCCCACTGTTCAAACAACGGGCGACTTCCAGGTATGCTTGAAAAATTTCATTTCTGGCCAGAAATTGATGGAAAACTTACCTTTGCTTACCAATTAGTGGTGTAAAACGCAAACTGAAATTTGGTGATACCGCGAGCAGCTGGTGCGTTAAACGGAAACCCATTGTGTTTTTGGTCGCCACATAACAGTAGTTATAATTGCATCTCTTTTTTTATTTAAATTTTGACGGGGGTGAGGTTGATATTTGTCCAAAACGGATTGTGAAAAGGCGGACTGGAGCAATATACCGAAGATCGGTTGAAAGGCTTATTGAGTGGCTATAATATTGAGTGGCTGAAGCTTCTTACGGTTTTTAAAGTAACTGGTGGTTGAGAATATACCCAAACAAAAATTAATATAAGAAAGTTGTTAAGTTCGGGGCACTTTCCTACGTGTTCCCCAGTAATAATTTTAGAGGTGATCACTACAATTCCTTTGACCGATAGGTAACTTTTTTAGATTTATTTCATTTATTTTCAGTCTGTGGAATTATTCATAATTTGAGGATGTCTGGATCTTTTTGGAAATTTGGCACAGATTATTCTTCGGAGTCCTCACTTTCTCGTTTGCTCAACAAGGCATTCATAAAGATAGATGATGGAAGTGATACCGAAAGCAACAAGGTAGATGTTGAAGAGGAGAAGGACACCAAAAATGAAGAAGATGCTAGAAGTGATAATGATAATCAAAAGGAAGATGCCGATAAGGATGAAACCGATGGAGAACAACTTCCGACCACTGAAGAAGAGTACAAGAATTACAAACCCAACATGGCTGTTTTAGATGATTTGCTAGACGATGATGAACTCTATACAGAACTTATGTGCTCTAACTTCAAGTTACTGATCTTCCTCAAATATCCAGAAGTTCTGTCAAAGTTGATAGATTACGTCAAATGTAGCAACCTCATTGACACCCTGGTAGAAGAGGAAAATGGTATCTCTAATAAGGAAGTCACTACTAATAGTGATGAAGATGTAAATGAAAAGAGCACTACTCCAACGATTACCTTGACAGAAACTGAGAAGGAGAATACAGAAAACCTTGATAATAACGAACCAAGCTCCGTAGAATCTGAACTAGAAAGTAATTCCTCCTCTAGTGATGCAGATGATATCAGTGTTACGGTTCGTCCGGAATATGAAGAGGAAGACGACCTTCGCAGGGCAAGAATGGCTGCGGAGGTTTTGTCAGCTGATGTGTGGCCAATCTCATCCACTATCATTCAAAATGAAATGCTTTTAGAGAAACTATGGTCAATTATGCAATATACTGCGCCTTTACCTATTGAAATCTCGACTTATTTCATGAAAATCAATGAAAGACTATTAGATATGGATTTAAATGGCATATTAAGTTACATTATTAAACAGGAAAATTTAGTAGATATTTTCTTGACTCATATCGACAACCCACCATTAATGGATTTTCTGCTGAAAGTAATATCAACTGACAAGCCTGACGCACCTACTGGGATAATAAAAATTCTGAAAGATCAAAACATAATATCGAAGCTTTTGGACTTCCTTTCCCCAGAATTTAATAAGTCAACTCAATCTTCCGCTGGAGACTTCATCAAAGCACTTGTAACTATTAGTGGTAACTGTAATAATGAAATTGCATCTAGTATTGGTCCAAATGAACTAATACGAGAATTGGTTTCCCCATCCATTATGGAAAAGCTCATTTCAATAATGCTAAAAGCAGGATCATCTTTGAGTAATGGTGTTGGCATCATTATAGAACTTATTAGAAAGAACAATTCTGATTATGATTTTGTTCAAATTGCATATACCACCATTGAAACACATCCCCCAACTGATAGAGACCCTATATATTTGGGCCATCTTTTAAAATTGTTTGGGATTCATATGTCAAAATTTACAGATATGTTGACAAATATTGAATTGCCGCCATTGGAAACTCCACAAGGAGAGATAGAACCACTTGGTTTTGAAAGATTTAAGATTTGTGAACTTATAGCAGAACTACTACATTGTTCGAATATGACTCTTTTGAACGACCCAAATGGTGAACGTATTGTAAAGGAGAGAGATGAAGAGAGAGAACGACTTTTAAACTCGAACTCTATGGAAGCTGAAGAGCAAGAAGGTTGTGAAAACAACTCTGGTGGCCTTTCTGTCGGTTCCCCTGAAGATGATAAAATAACTAATGAAATGAATGGCCTTCAATTGGATGGCGAAAATACATCTGATGAAAGTAATTCTGCAGAGAAGGGAGGTGAGCAAGAGGGTGGTGAGGCAAAGGATATCAATGAAGAAGAGTATTTGGAAAACATTGCTGATGATAAAGAAACTGAAAGGAAATTGAGAGAAATTCCTACAGTCGGTGATCAGTTGAAGATTGCACTACAAGATACAAGGGCAATTCAGATTATTTTGGACATGTTTTTCCATTTTGTATGGAACAATTTCTTGCATAATGTCGTTTTTGATATTATTCAACAAATCTTCAACGGACCATTAATGACGGGTTATAACAGATTTTTATTGAGCGATCTTTTAGCAAATGTTCATATGACTGATCTTATTATAAAAGGTAATGATAAGTCCGCTATCTATGAAAAGGAACATATTTTGAGACTGGGTTATATGGGACATTTAACCTTGATGGCTGAAGAAATAGTAAAATTTGAAGCTTATTTGGATGAGATGAAGATTACGTTTACTACTCAGACTATTTCTGATTGTTTACAAGAGCCTAAATGGAAAGAATATGCTGAAACTGAGCTTGCTGACTTGCGTGAAAAATACAACACGATCCTTGGTGATGTCGGTGACGATCTTGATGACCTCGAGAATGAAGATGATCGTGATGATGATAATTTGAATCCTCATAGAAGATTTGATAACGTTGAAAATGATGATGATGATCCGTATGATGATGATGATGAGGCATATGAGAGTCAAAATATATATGACAGTCTGTCCAGTTCACATCAAATGGATGCAAACGCTGAAGATGAGGAGGATGAATTATATGCTGAGTATAATGACATTGATAATCCAAAATATTATGAATATATTGATGGAGATGGGAAAAAAACAAGGCTAGAACTAAATTCTTCATTAGTTGAGCCTGTAGATCATGAAAATGAAAATGTTTCAAAAGAAGAATCGATAGATAAAGACCCTTCTGATAACAGATTTAGTGCTTACATGTCAGACCAGCTAAGAAAGGACTTTTATGATTCTGAAGCAGATGAACCATCAAGAAAATCTCACAAGCCAGATAACCAACAATTTGAGGATGCAGATGATAATTCATGGGAACCAGATTCGAATGCCTTTGTGCTCAAAAACTTTTCTAAGACATCCGACATTTCAAATCCAGAACTTGACAACAAAAATATATTTCAGCATCAATTCGAACTTGACAATATGAAAGAGATAGGCCATGCTGGGGACGGAGAAGATGACGATTATGTTGATCCCAATGATGATGGACAGTCTTACTCAAAGCCCAATAACCCATTATACTCTGATCAATATAATGGTGGATTCTTTTCGAGGAATTCAGGAGCCAGAGGAAGTGGTAGTGATGATGATGAAAATGAACTTAGCGATGATAGTGAGGCCGAATTAGAAGGAAGTCCTTTTGAAGACAATAACGATGAAACTGAATTTGGCACTTATTCTCTGTGCAGATCTAATAGTAAGGATAATTTGTCATGGGATGAAAATGAGCAAGACCGCTTGATGGGAATGGTTAACTATAACCGTGATTTCAAGGATAATTAGTTCTCAGCTGTCATCAAACATTTTCATCTAAATAAAGATATATTGTCCAAAAGGCAGGTATTGCCTGATTTCTTTCAGGTTAATACATATGAGATAGTGGAATGACTTAGGGTATCTATCTTACCTGCTCAGCTTTGCATCGTATATGTCTTACTAATTATCTAGTCTCATCTGTTTGGAATATGAATCATTGACTTATACAATTAGAGTATCATTATTCTCTTAGCATTTATATTAAAGTAGCATTTACTTTAACGCAGCATTGTGTTGCTCAGATGAAGCCTTATTAAGGATAAGTTTGAGCATTAGTTTTTGTTTTTGCTTTTCTGTTTTTTATTATTCTGTTTGTTTGTTTGTTTTTGTTTCGCTTTTGTTTGTTAATAATTTGCCCTTTTGTTTAATTTATTTTTATAAATAATCATTAATCATCTTGTTCATCAAAAACCACTCAGTGCGTCTTGATGAAACTAGATATTTATCTTGATTAAAAAAAAATATATTTTGTATTGACACAATCTGGTGCGACAACAAGCACTAGTTGTAAAATTCAATTCCAATTTTAATTTTTTTTTAGATCCAGAAATGTTATATGGTATGACCTCTACTATATAACTGCTTATCTCATATGTAATTGAATGAGTCGCGCAGATAAGAACATTTGCAATCATGTTGACTAAACAATTATCATAGTACACGAACAGATACCTGATGATTTTTTGGTCAGCTCAAAGCGAAATAAGTAACCAAGTGGTATCTTAGAAGTTTTGGGTGTGGTTGGATGAACACCGCTAAAATTCGATACGGTTGGGGACCCCTGTCAGGTATATCTTTATCCAATAAAACATATTGAGGTTCAATCTGCAACATCACTTGATTAATTTTGATATTTGAGTTTTGTCGCATTCAGTTGCTCGATATTTTTTTTCTTTTTCATTTTACTCAATTGGTAGCAACAATGGCTCAGCACAAGAAAAGCATATTCTCATATTTACCGCTGTATAATCTATTGTCTGCGGTTGGCTGGGGTTATATATTATATTTGGTAATAAGGTACTTTCCAACTGAAGGACAACCAAAATTTTTCTTTGACACCAAAAGTGTTGTTACCTTTATCCAATGTGGTGCAGTCATCGAGATTGTGAATTCTTTATTTGGAATCGTGAGATCGCCTTTGTTGACAACCATCGCGCAAGTGCTTTCAAGGCTAGTGTTAGTGATTGGTATCTTCTATTACATTCCTGAATCACCAAATGCACACGGATATGTATACATTACTCTACTTCTGGCCTGGTCCATCACAGAAATAGTAAGGTACTTGTTTTACTTCTTCACGTTGACTAGTTCTAGAGGCGCTCCAACATTCTTGGTATATTTGAGATACAACCTATTTTTGGTTTTGTACCCTACTGGAGTTGCTAGTGAACTGCTGATCATCTACTCAGCATTGCCATATGCGGAGGCAAAATATTCTGCCTTTGGTAAGTACTTTTTCATTGCGGTCATGCTAACATATATCCCAGGTCTACCAATGCTATTCCTACACATGCTAGCACAGAGAAAGAAGATAATGAAGCAATTGAAGACCAAAACTAAGAGTAATTGAAATGACATCTAGAACGTACCACGCTTTAACAAGTACTAAATTATTGAAGTGTTTTTATATCTTTTTTTTTTCTTTCTCTTATGTAAGTATAATTGGAGCTTTTACTGAATTATATGATAGATATCTTGAAGAAAGTAATGAATTTCTAATTAACTCTGACGCTATAACGACAGCTGCCCTTCAAAATTTAAATTTTGAATAGCAGAAGATATTTCTTTGTAAATACCTCTAACAGTTGCCATATCGCATTTTTGCTTTGGGCATACTTCAACTTGTACTCTTTTTTTTTGGCTTCTTCGCTCTATCAAACAGCGAGGAAAGGTCAAAAGGATGGTTTCCAACAACACAATTAGCAATAGTGTTTAGTCAAAAGGCAGGAACCTGCACGTTATATCCGTATTTCTGCAGCTGTTCACTGTGATACGTGGAAAATATGTTTAAGATCTCTGCTATATATGGGAAATTTCCGAAGCTCTGGAGCAGTCAGCTTGCTAAGACAGTTGCTAGAACTGTGACAACAGATGCTTCTGCTAAATACAGTCAACTGGCCCCGTTGAAATTATCGAATGAGTTGTATGCAGTGTTTAAGATTCACGAGAGACCTTACCTGGTAACTAAAGGTGACAAAGTTATTTTACCTTTCAAGTTGAAGCAAGCTGAAGTCGGCGACACATTGAACCTTACAGATGTTGTAACCATTGGCTCCAGAAACTACAAATTAGTGGACAGCCCCATAGACCCCAGTATTTTTACCATCAAAGCAACAGTTCTGGAAAAGACAAAGAGAGCTTTCCAAGTGAGAGAGGTCACTAAGAGGAGAAACAGAAGAGTTCGTCACGCTGTAAATAAGGCTGATCAAACGGTGATAAGAATATCCGAGCTCAAACTGAACTGATACTCATAATCCTGTATATAACATCTACCAAATATAGGCTAGCCAACACTGCAAGCTCTATGCTTCGACCACGAGTATGTAAATATTTATCCACCTATATAACAGCATAGAAAATACGATCCCATGCCTCCATTCGATCCTACTTGGGAGTATAATTTTTTTATTTTCAGGGACCTCGCATTGAAATTGCCGTAACACGCTTGGTTACAACGGACTGAACAGTAAGTTGATGAGATGCCATTTTTTATAATATTTGTTTCTTTATATCTGATCTACTCATAAACTGGCAAGAGTCTATATATATTACAACAGAATATCCCCAAATAGATGCTCACAGTCTAGTACGTCATAGTTGCGTTTTGAGACAGATCTAATTTCGAATCATTGGCTATACACCATTTGTTTTTGGTTTCCTGTTTGATTTCAAATTCGATTAGGCTTTTTAGGTGAACAACAATTCATGGATCGATGACATTTTTGAAGAAAATTTCTGGCTCGAATGGCCATTCAAAAAGCGGCTCCGCTTCTAATATACGGCACTCTACGATATCGCAATCATCTCCTTCAGCATCACTTAGCTCATTCAAAACGCATGTGAGAAATAGCAGTGCGTCTACTGATTATAACTCCTCGAATTACACGTTTGGAGGTGGTTCGACTGGTTCTAATGGCGGCCAATTAACTCCCTTGAGCTCAAAGAGTTCAAACAAAACGTTGACTCCAATCACAGGTCGTGGATCAGCAACAGATAGCCCGCATTCTATGACGTTTCGGGGGTCTACTTATTCCGGGGATACTCATATATCTGGATTTTCTACTCCAAATTTTGATATTGCTGAGGCACCTCCAAAACCTGTATTGCTTGGTGATAGCCTTCATCCAAATAGCAGCTCAGACTCGAGAAAATCATCGGGTGGGAGTAATAGTGTAAATAGTTTGTCATTTGATAAACTGATACTTTCCTGGGATCCAACCGATCCAGCTGAGTGGACGCTACAAAGGGTTCTGTCGTGGTTTAGATTCCACGAATTTCCAGAAAGCTGGTTGAACTTCTTCAAAAAGTATCAGATATATGGTCAGAAATTTTTGAGATTATTGGCGTACGAAAACTTTGCACTATACGAGAAGTATCTCACAATAAGTAAGCATGGTTCCTATGATAGGTTCCAGTCATTACTAAAACAGACGATGGCCAAAAATGTGTCACATTCTCATTCAAGGCAGAAAAGTGGAAATAGTATATCGGCTATGCAAATTGAACCTATAGATGCAATGAAAACGAAGCATAAAAACAGTAAATCTCAGGATGATTTTACGACATCTAGATCTACTTCAGAATCAGTATTGGTAGGGAATGACCCCTCCTCTCTATCTCGACCTCCTGATAAGTTTGCCGGTAAATCACATAAGAAAACAAAAAGCACAGGATCACTTTACAGAAGAAGTTTCATTTCACTAATAGGATCTTCTACTCCACATTCTTCATCTTCGTCAACCACCAGCACTAATAAAATGAATCCAACTATCAAATTGCATATCCCGTCCAGACCTCAATCGATTGTGGAAAGTGATGCTACTGAAACAAAGATTTTTACTCCACCGAATTCCCCAACGTATTCGAATCATCCTCGGAATCACCAGAAAAGCAGCTCGTCTGAATCATCTTCACTAAATGCAATATTTCCTATTGGTGATGAAAAGGATAAGCGGCTAAACTCATCCTCAGGTGGTTCAAATACAAACAAGAGGAATGAGGGTGTGAATTCCTCGATTGTTAATACGAAAAATTCTGAAAATGCAGCGAGCTCCTTTAGAGCGTCGCCAAACCAACCAGATGATAAATCTACGTTGTGGGGTAAAATCAAAAGAAAGAGTCAAACTATTAGTCCTAGCACCCCGTCATTTTCGAATAATGCAGGTAATTATTCAAATAGACAGAAGGGTAATAGACAAGTACCCGGCAAGAATATTGATGTTCCGCGTACCAGTATAGATACGCTAACAAAGTTCAATGCTCAAGAGTATGAAAATATTGAGGCTAAGAAAGAGAGAAGAAAATCCGAATCGAAATTCGAATATGGGGAATATATGCTTGAAAAGAAATTTTTCCCTTATAGGAGCAGCAATACTGAAAACTCAGAGGAATACATTTTAATAACAAAAGATAATGATAGTTTTATCCCAGTTAAGGTGTCAGATTTACCCATGGATACGACCGAGTTCAAGAACTTTTTGTTAAGAAAAGTAAATATATCGTCAAATGACATTACAATCCATATGACAGACTTTGGTTGCGATATTGGTGCTGCGTTGACTGATCAGTTAATTGGTACTGTGAGAAATAGTTTGTTTCTCAACACCTCGAAAAAGTTCTTCATAAAAGACCAAAGTAAGCAGAAAATATTATCTCCAAAAAAATCTCTTGCTCAATCGTCACCAAGTAGAATTTTGAAGAAAAAGACATCTACAAAGTCTATCACCAGTAGTATCCAAGCGTCAACAGATGATATTTCTATGGTAACCTCTTCTTCGGATATTGCTTCATTTGATGACAGGTCTTCAGCTCCGGGAAGGCAATACCCACAGACGCCTAGTTATTTCTATGATACAGGTAATACTCATACAAACACAGAAGAAGTCAATTATTGGAATGTCAAGGAGCATCTCCCGGATACCGTTAGTAATGGCAAACTGGGACAAAAGGTAATCTCTCATTTTAATCTTGCTCTACCAGATAAAAAGAGTAATATAACTAGTGACACACAGAAAAATACATTTCAAATTTTACGGAAAGATGAAGGCAAGGAAATTGACTTTAACAAAAGAAGAAGATCACCTTATACCAATCCTGAGTTGGCACCGAAAAGGGATGCGCCAAAACCACCCATTCATGTTTCTCCGCAGAAATCAGCGATACTAGCAAGGCAAAAATCAAACAGTCCTAAAATTAAACATAAGACATCAACCTTAGAAAAATACAAAAGGTCTGAACTGACTACAAGCACGACCTCGCCTGTTGAAACCACGAGTCCTTCCTCAGATAAGATAGTGTCATCATACACACCAGGATCTAGTCATGTATTAGTACCTCAACCATATAAAGGCGCTGGTGAACCAGTTCGTAAAACCAAATTGGACGAGGAAACTATACCACCCTTAAATTTTCAGAGCATTACAAAACATAGAGTAAATCGATCATCTTCCAGTGTTTCAAACAATTCAATATTTTATTCACCTTCTCCGATGCTTAAGAGAGGTAATTCTAAAAGAATTGTTTCCTCCGCTTCAGCTGCAGATGTTTTTGAAGAGAATGCCATCTCTTTTAATAATGTTCCTGAGCTATCTGACTCAGAGAATGACGAAAATTCTTCTGAAGATATACTATGGGGTCCAGCTAATGAGAATAAGCCAAATAGTGATGTTGATAATTCAGTAAGGAGAAGTAATTCTGAAGATGATGATAGAATATACTCTATTAATGAATATGAGAAACCTGTGAGAAAAATGACACTGCGACCCACTGCGGAAATGGTTTATCAAAATTTAGAGAAGTTTTTTCCAAGAGCACACCTTGATAAACCTGTTGTGGAGGATATCTCTAACGCAAAAAGTCCATTGGTTAAGACACCCGACAGAAGTAGCTTTACAGAATATATCGATCAATCTGGTTCAAAGATTGGCACTAACAGTGACCAATATGAAAATGTTATAAGTAGCGATAGTCCTAAGAAGCATGTATCAAAACTACCAAGACGAACACGTACGATTAGAGCAATTGCACATGAAGCTAGAGAAGCAAGAAAAAATACAATGAAACTGAAAAGACATAATACAAAAATGTGGGGAACTCGTATTGTTGAGGTAACTGAGAAAAATCTGGTAGAAATCAACAAGTCGAAAAACTCTAATGGCGAGTATAAAGAGTTTGCATGGATAAAAGGTGAAATGATCGGAAAAGGTTCATTTGGTGCTGTTTATCTTTCTTTCAATGTCACCACAGGTGAAATGATGGCAGTTAAGCAGGTAGAAGTTCCAAAATATTCTTCCCAAAATCAGATGGTTAAAGAAATGGTTGATGCGTTAAAGTTAGAAGTCTCAACATTAAAAGATTTGGATCATTTAAATATTGTCCAATACCTGGGCTCTGAGATAAGAGGCAATATATATAGCTTATTCCTCGAATATGTTGCTGGTGGGTCAGTTGGTTCTCTGATTAGGATGTACGGCAAATTTGATGAACCATTAATCAGACATTTAAACAATCAGGTCTTGAAAGGTTTGGAATATCTACACTCGAAAGGCATATTACATCGAGATATGAAGGCGGATAACCTTTTATTAGATCAAGATGGTGTGTGTAAAATTAGTGATTTCGGTATCTCAAAGAAGTCAAAAGATATCTACTCTAACTCAGACATGACAATGAGGGGTACTGTATTTTGGATGGCTCCTGAAATGGTTGACACTAAACAGGGATATAGTGCAAAAGTTGATATCTGGTCATTAGGTTGTATAGTACTTGAAATGTTTGCCGGAAAAAGACCATGGTCGAACTTTGAGGTTGTGGCGGCAATGTTCAAAATTGGTAAGGCTAAATCTGCTCCTCCAATACCCGAAGAGGTCTATCCGCTTATATCCAGTTCTGGGAAACAATTTTTGAATAGCTGCTTTCAAATTGATCCAGAGCAACGACCAACAGCTGGTGATCTACTAATTCATCCTTTTAGTGAGATGGATAAGTCATTTGACTTTACAAAAACAAATCTTTACGAGTTCATAAAATCTAATGATAAACTCAACTCATCTAAGTTACGTAAACAGTAATTTTAAATATTACTACATATATGCTCTAAAGATATATTCTTGTATTTGGGCCAGCCAAAATTCAACTATTCATTCATCCTCTTTTCTTTGCTCTCCTTGTTAAAGTAGTGAACAACTAATACATTAAAACGCCGATTTGCTCCAATATAAATAGTTTGCTTTACGTCATTTTCGAACGGGTCTACCGATGAAAATTTGTTTTCTGCAATGATAAAAGTGCTTTCTTCTAAGTCGTCAATTTCTTCATTTGTTAATCCCTGGTTAAGAACACTGTCTATAAATGCTTCAGATCTGTTGTCACTCTCGTTCTTGATGCCTGCTGTTATTCCGGTTATTTTAATATTTGTATCTTCAAACCAATATTGATCAGAGATTAAATTATCAAAATCGTTCATAAAAGATAAATTTAGGTTGTTGAAATAGATGCTGAATATGACGTTTTCATGACTTATTGAATCATTGTAAGATATCCTTAATAAGATATATAAACCGAGAAAGTCAGAATATGTCAAGTACGGATTGGGTAACAACAAAACAATATGTTTTCGTTTCATCCTTTCAATACTTAGCCTACCACATGTATTCGAGATAAGCATGGCAAAGTTAGCTTTTAAGTCAGTAGACAGTGAATTGAAAAAACTAGAAGGTAGTTCATTTAACCCGATAATATGAGAAAAAATATGATCAAAACTAGTATACTTTTCATTCAAAAATGTTGAGTTCCCTTTCACTTCATAAGATGCACCTTTTAGTGGGAAAAGAATTAAGTCGTTATTTAAGATATCCATACCAGTCGCGTTGACACCTTTTTCTCTCTGGGTTGAGAAGATTACCTCACTTGAAAACGGTACTCGGCTAAGATTAGAGAATATTTCAAAAATATTCAAGATATAATCTGAATTTGCAGTGAAATGGGGATCATCATTATGCAGCGATGATGATTGTAGTAAATCTGTAGTTCTTTCCGTTAATAAACGTAAATGAATTGCTCTCAATGCTGATATAGTTGAAAAACCAGTGGGATTTTCGCCGATTGTGGCTAGTTTTGAATCAAACTCATCATTAGTTTTCTTGAATGTTTGTGTGATTCTTTTGAATTTTGATTGAGATTTTATGGTGGAACCTGTGGATATTCTGCTAATTGGTATGTCTTTTCCACCAATCCTCCTATTGCGATCAAATGATCCTTTGAATAAGAGAAAATTTAAAAATTCCAATGATGAAGAAATAATTTCTGGGGTGTTAATAACATTGACAATTCTTGGAATTGAGTATGATTTTATATCTTGCCAGTTCATATGATTGACATCTTCGATATCAGAGTTTTCATTCACAATGATGACAGACTTGGATTCTTGGTCTCCTTGTAGCTCTTTTTTTATCTTATCGCGATACGTATTTGGATAAACAAATTGAGTAAGTGGAGTAGTTACGAAGGTCGAAACCAAAGCCATTAGAATAAACATGCCAAAAATTTTATGACTGATTATACCTGCATTAAGACCAACGGTTAGAACGACAATTTCAACAATACCCTTACAGGACATCAAAACGCCAATTGCCATTGATTCCCTCCAAAATAAGCCATGAAGCTTAGCCATTGCTGTTCCTGAAACAACTTTACTGGCGATAGCTACTGCAATGGATAAAAAAACATAACCCCAATCTTTTCCTTCGTTAAGTAGCGTTAGATCAACATTTAGACCGGCGACTGCGAAGTAGATCGGTATCAAAACAATGTTTGGGATATCCTCCATCCTTTCAGTTAATTTGACAACATAATGATTTTCTCTTGGAACTATCAAACCTGCAATGAACGCACCAAAGATAGCATGAACGCCAATAATATCAGTAAAGTATGCAGAAATGAACATTATGAAAAGGATGCACATCGTTGCTATGGGAGACGGTTTACTTCTGTCTAATTCATGAGTTTTTATCAGTGCCCACCTAAGAACGAATTTCAAAGGGTAAAAATAAATTAGAAACCACGCCAGCGTAATTAGTAATATATATACTGTATTCACTGGGCTGGACTCTGCACTAGAAAGAATGACACTTAATGCCAACAGGATCCAACCCAGAATATCATTAATGATGCCTGCACCAAGAACAATAATACCTGGTCGTTCCTTTAACAATCTAAGTTCATTCAGAATTCTAGATAATACTGGGAAGGCTGTAACTGCCATCGAAACAGCAATGAAAACCATGAAGACGGTGAATTTGATGTGTCGTTGACTAGGGTCTTTGTTTGCATAATTTCGAAATAAAGGAATAGCAATCAGACAACCGCAACCAAACGGTACAGCCAATGTGACAAGACCGATGGACAATGCTGATTTCAAATGTTTCTTTATGAAGGCAATATCCACTTCCAACCCCAAAAAAAACATAAACAATATGATACCCAAGTTAGCAGTTAGATTTAGGCCCGGAATAGATGAAGCAGGAAAAATGGTATCTGTATACCCTGGAATTTGTCCAAAGACAGTAGGACCTAATATGACTCCTGCAATCACCTCAGATATCACTTTCGGTTGTCGAATCTTCGAAAAAGGAATGTGTACCAGGTTGCAAGTAGCCATAATTAAACATGCTTGGAATAAGTATAATGTTATTGGTGAGCCAGGATTATAGTGAAAAGGATTCACCCCGGAAAGAAGACCTCCAACCTCACCCATTTAGTTAATGAATATGTCTGGAAATTTTAATTTTTTAGTTTCACCAGTATTGGATGACTATTTCGCAATATTATTAATAGGATATGATTTTGAATAAAAAAATTATAAATTTCTGTGACGAACCACCAATATATTGGACGTACTACTTTTTTGTAGCCTAGCTTTCTGCTATCTGTGATATTAAAACTTGAATTCTGGGTATGATTACAAGAGCTGTCGATCTTGAAATTCTATGTTTGTAATTATAGAATCAAAATCCTTGTTGAACAGTCTGATCACTTCTAGCAAATGTTAATTTCTTGACTACCAGTATAGATGTTTAGCAGTATGAACTCATAATTTAATTCTCCACATCTCATCCCGATTTTTTTTTCGTCGGAGATTTTCCGACTGTCTGCGCAATTTCTCAAGTCAGTTCAAACCTACAGCACCCGTGTCCACATCACGAGCAAATTTCAGTGTAAGTGATCTATGATTACTCGCTGGAGTCTTGATAGAAGTCATTGGTCTCATATATGTATTTCTTTTGCGAAACTTATTTGCATAAAAACTTAAGTCTGCCAATTTCTAAAAAAGTCTCGCTAAGAAGGGAAACAATCACAATACTCAGAGTGGTAAGAAGCTAACAGTTTACCTATTTGTCTCAGGGTTATATTAATTATTATTTTACAAATGATATAATTCTATAAAAATTGCTGGGTATTGAATGGTGTTTTAATGCAAAATGAAACTATTCGGTTTTTAAAATGCCGTGGTAAGTTGTAGAAATTTAAAAAAAAAGGATGGAAAGAACATTCGAATTCCGTTAGAAAGCCAGGTACACTCTCGTGAAGATATACAGCTGCATGGACGATAATATAACAATTTTTTTTCTTTTTGTTTTAATTAGTTTTGATCATTAGATCTATTCTCACTCGAAGATGTATTTCCTTTCTCAGTTGTATTTGCTTGAGTATCCAAAGAAGAAGATGTATAAGGATGGGATGAATTAGCAGTATGGGATGCCGTGTTAGAGAGATATGGACCATTTTCGGAACTCAAACAGTCCATATCTCTAGATAGAACTGTATTTGATTCGGATTCTAAAGAGTTTGAATTATTACTCGAAGATGACCCTTGAGAACTTGAAAATGGTACATCACTGGAGTACAGAGATCCAGAAGAGTTAGATGTTAGGCTTCGTTCAAACGTTGATTGGGAAGCTGTGGGCAATAAGTTATAGGCGTTAATCATAAAATCTTCTGGTTGAGGTTCAGTACCGTGTTGCCTCTTGATTGACTCTTCGACAGTTAGGTCATTTAAAACCCTATCAATAAGACCAAGCATTCGCATAAAAGCATAATGCGGTTGATTGAGAGGAAATTTTAAGGGTGAGTATTCGGATATCCAAAATGTTTTGTCTGGTGTGATCTTATCTTTCTCAAAATTAGTCAAAGACAAGCGATGGATCTTGTCCCAATCGTTGTAATTCAGTTTGCGATCTTTATCGTTCAGTGACAGTTCGTGTAGTCTTTTAACCACAACCAGCAATTCATTGATTCTTCTTAGTTTTTCGATCGTTGTAGGAATGGGGCCAAATAAATCAGTGCCATGGAAAAGTTCCATATCATCCTTGTTCTCTTCCTCCTTCGCTACTACAACTGGATCAAGTACAGAATTACGGCGTCCACGCCTCATGGAGCTTCTTGATTTTAAGGAAGACTCTGTATGAACTAGAGTACCTGTGGCAAACGACTCTTCGTCAATGAGGTGGCCACTCCTGTTTCCTGAAATTCTATGGATATCATGGGAGTTCAAGACACCTGAAATGTTGCTCTCGAGTCCATCGTCATAGTTTCCTGATTCGATTATTCCAATATCATTTTCATTTTCCGGTATGACATCCATGGATGATTCAGACTCTATTTCTTCACCTAGGCTTTCAGTACCGTCGATTTTCATTTCCTCGACTTTTGTATTCTTCCCAAATTTCACGGGTGGGGCAATCATGACTGTAGTAACACTATTTTTTAGCCAGTGGCCCAGCTTTATATCCAATGATTCAGAACTTGCATAAAGCAAATCACCAACAGTGGAAAGTATAGCACCCATAAGAGGTACCGCACCAAGGGACCATAAAACGAAAAATGCCCTACCTGCACCTGTCTTTGGTGCAAAATCACCATAACCAATCGTTAACAAACAAAGGAAGCAAAAATATACAGCATTAAAGTAAGACCAATCCTCGGCGAAGAAAAATACAGTAGCTCCCAGAATCCAAAACAAAATGAAAATTACGATGGTCCACAATAATGAATAGATATGACCTTTTAATTTAGCCTTTCTCCTTATCTTCATCATTAACTCGAAACACTCCTCATCTGTGAACTCATCCTTCTCTGAAGTGGTTTTACGCCATGCCTTCAACCGTTGTTTTTCAACTCTATGAAAAAAGAATATCGGCCCTGCTGAAGTTTGAATGATTGATCTTGTCATGAATACGATGATACCCAGAATCAAAACGCCTGTCATGGAAAAAAATAAGGCCATGCATTTGGCTACAGTAGTTTCCGGAATAATATCACCAAGACCCACAGTTAGAAGAGACACAACACAGAAATATAGGGCATTACCATATGAAATGTGCAATAAACCTGAAAACATACCTGCGCCCCAGATCAACCAGATAGATAAAATAACCGTGAATACCATGATACTTCTCTCATTCGGCAGCAGGTTGAAAGTGGCTGGATACTTCCGCAATCTGTATCCAATAAAATGCATGGATAGAGTAAAAGTGCAGCATAGATACAGTCCAGATGTTATCACAGCGTACCAATAACCAATAGTTTTCTCTTGGTAGGATCGTGATACGTCTCTGGCACTCATAACAATAACATCTATCATCAACATCGTTCCTGCTGCTGTCCAGCCGGTAATGTTGATTATCTGCGAGGTCATATACCCCAGCTTTCTGGCAAAATGCAAGAACAGCACTGCGTTAGAGAGACATCCTATTACTAGAGACAATATGTTAACAGCAAACACACCGCGGGGATCACTAACTCTGGAATGCGTCACCCCATTGGCACTGTGGTAGTAGTTCACCCTCCACTTCTCCACCGCACAGGCGATGGAAATGGTGTTTGCAACGGGTCCCAGGCACGCCGTAATGACAGGGAAATAGCAGGAGATGATAAACCAAACTCCAAAAGCCTTGCTAGAGACATCTGCGTTAATGATTGTGACACGTTCATTGCTGAACTGCAGTGCCTCCTTCAAAACCTGGTCGTGCTTGATCCTGTGATGGGTGAAAATCCTCTCTAACCGCACTATCTCAGAGTTCATAGACGTCCTCGACTCCCTGGATGCCCTAGGCTCCGACGGTTCTTCCTCATTGTCAGTCATAATCCATGATCCGGAATAATATTTCTCCTTCTCCTCACACCAAGTAATGCTTCACCTAAGTTCTACAACAAAAAAATTATGATAAACCGATTTTGCAGTCCTTGCCTTTACGATTTTTTAGTATCTTTTTTTTCTGAAAACGTATCCAAAATCACCTTCCCAGAAATCAGACTTATGCAATAAATTAATTATTTGTTCTCTAGATCTTATCTTGCTAAAACCCTTCCCTTCAAACCTGTTTTGTTTCCTTGGTTTCCATCTCAAACAGCTCTCCTCCACAATAAAAGCACTGGATGCTCTTTACTGTTACTGGTTCTGCCTTCGCGTACGTCTGCAATGCTCCGCTTGATCTCTGCACTAATTTTCCTGAGCTGGTGTCTGTCAACTCCCCCACCCCACCCCCCCACACACTCTGATAGTGAGGACTGCGAAACAAAAAACCGTCAATCTCGCTTACTGCAGGTGCGTCGCCCGCACATTGCCGTCGCCTTTTTCCGCAACTCATTGCGTGCCTCTCCGCCCTCCACTCTCCACATGCACATGGCATTCGCAGACCAAGTGCCGACGCATGACGAACTAACGTAACACGCACCGTCTTTGTGCGATGCCCCCCGTGTGGCTCACGAAAGCATAGCGTTTCTTGGTTCGGGAGCCGACACTCGTGACTTCCGTAGAGCACTACTACAAATGCCATGTGAAGCCCAGATGTATGTGCATGTATCCCCCCAGTGGTCAGTACGGTTACCCTGTGCAGTGCTTCCCAGGATTGTGGTAGTGTGCGCGTGTGTGTGTGTGCGATTTGGGTTTTGGGTTTTTCGATGGGATTTGTGTGTATGGGTACCTTGGATTTGCTATTTTTGACGATTTTGCTACGTGCTTTTCTGGGGGAATTTTGACCATTTTTCATATTTGCCAAAAACACCGGGTGCGTCCCGTCCCGCCTTGGCCTGAAGGCGCACTGTGTGTGTTTTGATTTTTTACTTGTCTTCTACCAAGTTTTCAGTGCCGATGAGCTGTAAGGCTCATCGCGTTGTTTACTGTATGCTGTGTGCAGTGCAATGGATTGGTGGACTCTCTCGAGAATGAACCTGGCTAACGGACAGGGTATTGGTATTTACATTAATTGATAGTGTGGCATCACATTGTCTTGCCCTTGTGTTGTTTCCCTTTGTGCTTTTCCCACTTGTATTCGAGGATTGAGGCGGTTGCTAGAGAACACTCCTTCATCGGGATCATGGGGAGCTTGGAGGAGTACAGGACGCTTAAGGTGAGGGGGATCCTGGCTGGGTTGAATGCGCAGCAGTGTGCTGCTGTTACGTACGACCACACCAAGGCGTTGCAGATCATTGCGGGGCCGGGGACCGGGAAGACCAAAGTGCTGACGGCGAGAGTGGCGTACCTTATATTGCACCATGACGTTAACCCGCGCAACATCATAGTGACGACGTTCACAAACAAGGCGGCTAAGGAGATGAAGGACAGGCTCGGGGTGTTGCTGAAGGAGACGAATATCCGTGTCGGGGATATAATGATCGGGACATTCCACAGCATCTGTTTGCGTATACTGGGAAGGTTTGGACATAAGGTAGATCTTCAGGATGGGTGGAGGATTGTGGATGAGAAGGAGACGGAGAACATACTCACGCAGATGATTGAGAAGATGCCTGACCAGGTCAGAGACTATGCGCATTCTACAGCAAGAAAAGTGAATCTATGTCTGCCGAAACGTGACACTGGCAAGAGTAGTGGTTCGGAAGGTCCCGAGTGGGAGGTGCACCAGAAGTTTCTGAAGAAACACATATCACGCCTCAAGTCTGGGGCGATATTGCCTGAAGAATACAAGCGCGACTCAATGCATGATCCTGCGCTGGCCTACTTTTACGAAACATATCAGCTCGAGTTAATGAAACTGAACACATTAGATTTTGATGACCTTCTGATGTTCACATTTAGATTATTGACGAAGGAGCGATGCCTGCCATGGATTGAACATGTCCTCGTTGATGAATTTCAAGATACAAACGGTATTCAGATCGATCTGATGTTCCTTCTTGCTCGTGGTAACCACCACATATCCCGAGGATTAACTGTGGTTGGTGATCCTGATCAAAGTATCTATGCGTTTAGGTATGCGCTATCGCATAATTTTCAGGAAATGGTTAATAAATGCCCACTTGAGTGTGCCCAAGTTATTTTAGTTGAAAATTACAGGTCATCACAAAAGATTCTAGATACGAGCGAGACACTAATAAAACAGCAACTGAAAGGCAGAGAAAGCAGGTGTCCGTTAAAGGCACAATTCAGCGCTGAAATTTCACCAGTGTATATGAATTTCCCGGCATATTTCCTTGAAGCACCATGTATTGTGAAGGAAATGCTATATTTAAAGGCACTTCCAAATTTATTTACTTATGACGATTTTGCAATACTAGTGAGGAAAAGGAAACAGATCAAGACGATTGAGAAAGCATTCATTGAATTCCGGATACCTTATAGAATTGTTAGAGGGCGGGCCTTCTGGGAACTGAAAGAAATCAATGTAATGTTAAATCTGCTAAAATGCTTAATCTCTGAAAATGAAACAAATGCTATTTTGTCATCACTTACATTTCCTAATAGAGGGTTTGGAGAAACATCTGCTGAAAGACTAAAGAAAGTTCTTACTGATAAGAGTAACAGTAATGGAGCTTATGAGACGTTGAAGAAGATATGCGACAGAAGGATTTCATTGGATGTACCCAAAAAGGCTAGAGAAGTTATAGAATCTTTTATTAAAATGATTGAGCAATGTAGGGAATTATTTAACGGTGATATTTCAAAAACACTTCCTGAGATATTTGACACTCTATATGAGGTATCTGGTCTGAAAACTGAGTTCTTATATAGAGACGGAAAGAAAAAGACAAAAACTGACGACAGAGAACCGGATTATGATAATCCAAGACATAAAAATATACAGATATTAAAATCTTATATTATTGACTTTCAATCAGGTGATGAAAAGAAATCTGAGGAGGACTACAATGATGTCGTTGACCCTCGTCAAGAAAATAATATGCCTCTTTCAATAAATGAGTATATCCTGAGCTTTTTGAATTCGCTGAGTCTTTTCTCAGGCGACTCGTCGTCCGAACAAGATGAAACCAAAAAAGACAAATCTGGTTATGTGACTATCTGTACCATACATGGAGCCAAAGGTTTAGAATGGCCAGTAGTTTTTATACCTGGATGTGAAGATAATACTATACCTGCAATTTTTTCTGATGATAAAGGTGGTCAATCAGAGGAGGATGAGGATGAGGATGATAACTCCTCAGAGGTCACTGATAAAAAGAGCAAAAGACAGCAAACTCAATCATTGGAGGAGAGCATTGATGAGGAACGTCGAATGTTTTTTGTCGCACAAACAAGAGCAAAGTATCTTCTTTATTTGTCTTCTGTTACAGATACTGAAGGTCCCATACCTAGAGTACGAAGTAGATTTTTGACTTCTGAAGTATTAAGGACTACTGTGGATCACCAACAGGCTCTCGATTCATTAACAAATGTTAAAGCCTTGTACTCTCTTGCCAAGAAGACGTTTCCAGGTGATAGTGTCAATTTCTCAATTAAGCAATTGCTAACTGATTATAAAGTTTTCATTGAGGATAGAAGAGAGAGATTTTTTTGGATCGACAATGTTGTTCGTTCTCCAATTGGTTTTGATTTGAATAGAAACGTGATAACAACGAATTCGTTATTGGGTGAATTTACTACAGCATCAACCCAGTTGAAAATGGAACTACAAAGACAACAACCAAGCCTAAACAACAATTCGAATCTTCCAAAACTTTCTAAAAGGCCAATTATTCGTAATGATAATACAAATAAAAAATATGCACCGAACGAATTGTCGCCTGATCGGCATGGATCGCCATTGAAGAGAAAAGAGTATGCTCCAAAAGATTTTAATGGTAGCCTCGGGTCCCCGAAAAAATCAAGAAACTATGCACCAGAAAATTCAAGAGGTTCTGTTTCTTTAGATGTCAAAAAGAAGCTGGCGCTAAGCAATGGCATTGGAGCGAATTCAGTTGATTGCCCAATTCCAAGTATTAAATCTGAAGGCAGTATAAGTCCAGTTCGTCCACGTAGTATGATTGATAGGAAGAAAAAATATACAATTGAAAGTAAACCTATAAATCTGGCTTCTAAAGGGGTGTTGGTACGAAAAATAAAGGAAGAGGATCACTTCAACAGTGATATTGTTGATACCACAGCCTCTGAACTCCTACATAATCCTAACAACTTAAAAGTTGAGGAAAGACCAATCATTGCCAGCGCAAAAATACTAGCAGATGCTGCCAAAAAAAGAGGACAGAAATCTAGTAAAAGCGACACAATCAATAACATAAAACAGGAGCCATCTGCATCTCAATTTGATATTTTTTCTCAGCTCAGCAGGGCTAAAAAGAAAGCTAAACTAAATGATTCTGAAGTCATCATTATCGACTGATTAGTAATCCCATATTGAAATATTGAGGAAATTAACGTATGTTTCCTTCTGACACTTGTAACAATAATAATATTCATTTCTATCGCTTTTAACTATTTACAATTTAATAAATATTTTCTTGGTATATAGAAACCAGGAAACATATGCTAGAAAAGCCGAGTAGGTGATTAGTATTGTGATGCTGACGAGAGGACTAGCATCGATGGTAGAAATGGTCATGTTGACAAGGCCTGTACTTACATTTGATAATAGGAACATTGCCAATCCGTTACAGTTCATGGACTCCAATAATACTGGTAATTTATAGTTAGATGCACTATTCCCAAAAATTTTATCAACTAAAGCGTATCCTAAAAGAAAAGCTGAGTTATATGCTGCTACCCAGAGTGTATATGGGAGGTTTGCGAATCTACGAGAAACGTTCTGTGGATGAATCCCCGAAATAAGTTGAAAGGACACATAAAAGAAGAAAAACCATAATATAAGCCCAGTAATTGGTGTGACCGAGGTTAATTTTTTCCATAAAGGTAGTTTTTGTTTCTTTTCATTTTCAAGCAATAGAGTTGAACACCTATATAGATTGTGTACAGTTTTCTTATTGCCAAGAACAAAAAATCCAATTGTTTGGCCCCACAGAAAAATGGAGCAATAACCAATGAATGAAAGGATACCTTCTCTATTTGCGTTAATAAGATTGGATCTATCGGCTAAAATCAGATAATTTAATAGCTTGTCATCTTTAACTAGGAAAACTTCATAACATATGGAAATGGCAAACGCAATCACAGCTTGTGGGATATATTCGGTAATTGGGTCGAGAATAACTAAGACAGGGGGTAGGATTGAGAGTGTTATGAAGAAATTCCAATGTACACCATACTCAGATACGTGTTCCTGATACTCTAAGTTCTTCACAAAAAATAATCTGAATAAACCCAACACTAATAGAGTTAGACCAGACTTGAACCCTACAAATATCTTTTTGATAGTTGGTGTTTTTTTATCTTGTGGTTTCATTTTCTCCTTAAAAATTGCTCGTGCAGAAACAATACCATTGCTAAATACAAATGATCCCACACCAAGATCCATAAGTGATGTTCCCCATGTTTCAACCTTGGCAAACCTCCTGGGAAATATTTCGAAATCAACTGCTAAAATGGCTAGACATGTAATAACTAACATTCCACTTCTATAAGCACTCAAAAAGGGTTTCTTTTCTAGCATGAAAGGTGTTTTTTTGTTGGAACTGGACTCGTCTTTCTTGAAATTTTGAGAAGAACTAGCACTTCTGTAGTTGTAACCAAATAGATATATAGAAGGTACAATTAATAATGTCGTTAGCAAATAAACATCAGAGGAATACATAGTAATCGATAGCAGTAACGCAACCCAGTTGAGAACAAAATCAACTAATGTAGATACTGTACCATCTCGACTATGATACCGAATAAGATTCCAACAAAAGTAGCCTGTTAACGCAACAGATGTCACAACATTGATCTCCATTATCGATCCACCATCTAGACCTGTGACAAATGCCTCCTTCCGTTCCTTTAATGTTGACATTTTCACGAAATTTCTAGACACAGCACCTGCTTTAAAATTGTCGATTGTATACCTTTTGAATTAACTTATTCCGGTGAATGGTTTAATGCTAATGTTATTCAACTTCATTATTTATGTCAATACTTTCCATATCTTACCTTTTTTTCTTGGTTATTTTTTTTGTTATAGTGCTAAATAAAGAAGACGCGAAAATGAAATACCATGAGAATAATTGATATGAGCAACAAAACATATAAATCATCAAATTCTGATAATGAAATAACTACAGAAAGAAGCATTGATAAATTCGTGGTTGCCTTTAACAATAGATATTCGGAATTACCATCGTTCATTACACCTTACCTATCATTATGCTGATATAAAATTATCGTATACGTTTATTTATAATATGCAATGCAATTGTCATGACTCAGGACGATAGATGTTAGTATGATACTATTAAATGTTCTATTGAGTACATTGTTGAAGCCATTTCTTTGATAGAGGCTTTTTACATCTTCATTAATCTTTGTTACTTCCTTCATAAATAGTACCATAGGTAACTTGAGTCTGGTTCACACTCAGTGCATCTCTTCTTTCGTCATTGTCTGATGCCTCTTGATTCTCATTATTTGCTTTCAAACCCTCTGACATCACGCTCCCCCAACTAGTTGTCCGAATAATCTTCGGTATATCCTTCTTCAAAGTAGTTTCATCGTTTTTTATGATCTCATCCAAGTCAGTCAGATGTCTTGCTTTTGTTATGGAGATATCACCCACTTTAACACGCTTGTATTGTACGCCATTACCAGATGTTCTATTATTTGTACTCATAATTTGCAAGAGTTCGGACGTGGTTCTCTTTAATCTATTATTATCTGTGACAGCTCCAGTAATTGGCCTAGTTTTTGAAGAAGAAGAAGACAGAATTGTTTTATCAACGATTCTCCTAGGGCTTTCAGACAATGAGCTTACCAATTTGAATTCAAAATCAATCGTTTTCCCTTTCGGGGATAACACAAGCCAATGAATATTATTCAGTAGGATTCGAACGTCAGCATTCTTGTGACTGGCAGCCAAAAGTTTTGATTGCTTGAATATCTCAATTATGAAGCCTGGGGTTGACATGGGAATGCAATGATCTTCTTTGATGAATTGGATTTTCCTTTTCAAAGAGTTTCGGAAAACCTGATTCGTATGCGTTTGCGTATTCAGACATTCAGTGAATAGATCCTTATAATCGTTGTTCCAGAGTGGATGCGACTTAGTGATACTAGGTAAGACCGCCAGATTTACCAATAGTAAATCTGTTGATCTATCTAGGTACTCCGAATACTTGATCCCCATAGGTTCCAGTGCTTTAAGCATCTTCAGCAAATGAAGGAGCTCCACGCCATTAAAGCCCGTAATAGATACTACAAATGGGGTATCCCTCTTGTTGTTTTTCCCACTGCATAAAATTTTGAAGTTCCTGGTAAAGAGAAAAGGTGTGGACCAGGAATCTATCGGAAGCAACAGTTTCTTGTAGTGAAGGCATCTTTCTATGAAAAATTCAGTAACCAGAGTATTGTCGTTAGTAACTTCTGCGTCAATGTCTAATTCATCAAGGGGTGTGGTGCTCGGTACCACTAACATAGACCCGCTTTCTGGCTGTAAACTACTGTTTACAGTCCCTCCATTCTGGATAATCACCTTCTCCAAAATTGTGCTGTGCTCATCCTTGAAACTCTTGTGAACCATAAAATTTATCCCGGTGAATATCGCGTGCAGATCCGTATCTGCGTCGTTGTCCTCATTTTTCACCACTATGCCATCTTGTTTTCGTTCGCCAAGTTCCTGAGAGTCTTCCCTACTGCTATTTTCTGCGTTCATAACCTTCTGCCAGAGTTTATCACCATGAGGTTTGAGCCGTTTTGATATCGATTTCTTCTGCAGTATTTCCTCTTCGTCGTCCTCCGGTATGAGTCTATCAGCCATGGCGCCCTCCAGGTCGTGCCAGCAGTCGCACGAGTCGCGGCCTATTTCCGCGAAGTCCTCTATATGTCTTGCAAACTCCAGCAGGTAGTACGGGTCAAACTGCAACGTCGCGCTGCGCTTATAACAGTCCAGCAGCCATTTGAAGTGTATCACGGGGATCCCGTCCTTTCTCGCTGCGTCCACACGCACACCCTGCGGCTCATCCGTGATGAACACGACCTGTTTCCCCGCGAACTTCCGCCGCGCGTCCGACATGAAGTGCTTCGAGACACACTTGCAGCAGTTCATCGCTGCGCAGAGCTCCTCCAGCGCCGCAACGCTCGTCTGCGCGCCGTTGATCCGCCCGATGAACACCACGTAGTCCGTCAGCGGGCCCAGCGAGTGCCGCCGCCGCAGCAGCTCCAGCATCCTGCGCGCCTGGTCGCCGCTGAGCCCGCTCAGACTAGCGTCTTTGCTCTTCGAGTCGTACGTGACGTCCTCCCCCGCGAGCCACAGGTGGTACAGCTCCAGCACGGCGTTGCAGTCCATGAACACGATGTCCGCACGGTTCCGCACAGCGAACTCGTACTTGTCCGTCCGCCGCTGGACGTCGCCCACAACCAGCACGTTCACCTGCGACGTGAGGTCGTAGCTCAGCAGCCCGCCCAGCTTCAGCACTTTCTTGCTGATCGACTTGAACAACTGCTCATCCAGACCCGTACAGCAAAAGGTAATACGTGCAAAGGGTCTCATCTGAATCCCAAAACCCCTACCCTGAGTCCAACCACAACAACAATGCAGATTGTGTAAAAGATCAACTGCAAATTGTACCAGAATATAGATATGGGGGAGGAGAGTCCAATATCAATGTCTTGTGAGCTTGTGTATAGGTTGGGCCCATCGCATGTACACACACACTACGCGTTCATAAGAAACGCCTGCACGCCCAGTCTCCCACCACAGTGAAGACGGGCATCGAGGGAAACAGCGCAGGCTCCTCCCAAAACATTGCAGACGACATTATAGAAGTTATACTTACCCGAAATATTGAAATATTTTACCCGGAATATTGAAATATTTTACCCGGAATATCAAATTAACTTACCCGGAATATGGAAATGTCTTTTTTATATTACCCGGATGCACCATCCATAAATTTGCAAAGGTTTACCCGGGGGGGGGTAGGCTGCGTTGTGGTTGCCACACACGGGTAAGAAAGCCTGGCCCCCCCCCCACGGGGAACGATCCCCGGAGACGTTCTTTGTCACTTCCACGGAACGTTGAACAGAGGCGGAAACGCAGACGCGCACGCAGACGCACAGCCCCTCCAATCATCTCCATTCGTCCGGGGCAGCGAGAGGCAAAAAATCGAGAAAGGCCGCGTTCTCGGTGTATTCGCGTGAACCGGAGTTTTGGTTCTTGCGGAGTGGGGGGGGGGAGGAGGAAAGCT
>JAJLUB010000092.1:0-51519 GCA_030564085.1 Nakaseomyces uthaithaninus
GATCACTCGCTAGATTCCTAGAGATTGACTTAACTGGAGATCAGTTCGATAATATGTTCTTGTTGTGTTCTTTCTTCTGAAAGAGGAAAGGAATAATGTGAAAGTAGAATAAGGTTGAAGAATGATGATTCGGAAATCTCACGTCTGAGGTTTCATGGATGATTTAAATACCTTTTCAGATAACTGACAATCTTGGATCTGCTGGATACGTGGCCCAGAGTTCTCTATGCCAGAATGACTCATACTTCGGTTCTGGCCACGGTTACTACAACGTCTTGACACTTCATCATTTGTAATTTGATGAGCTGTCCTTTCCCGTTGAGAACTCTTAGATCCTATTGGTTTAGCAGGGGATGAATGCTAGCTTAAGTGTTTCATCCATTTTCCCCTGCAGGGTTCCTGGGGTTGATAACTTATTTAATTTCCCCTTTATGGAGACTTCCCTGTATTCGTCCTTATCATCCATCAGACTTAGAGTGCCGGCGTTAAGTCCAACAGACTCGAGGAGTCCTATAGGGTTGCTCCGGAAGCCTGTGCTACTTCCGTTTATATATTTAATGAACTTCGTTACTTATTACTCCCAGCCGTAGACTGGTATCCGATTGGGGTGTCACCTGACCACTGTTGTAGCGGTTCGCTAACAACCTTATCCAACTTCGCTTCACGTGCAGACATGCGTATTAAACGCCCCACGTCACCCAGATTGGATGGGAAGCGGCAGCTTCACTGAACTTGAGAAGTTTAAACACATGTGAGGCAGGGTAAGTTTTTTGCTATTGACGGTGAGTCGCAGTTCGACTCCCGTATCGGGCTAAATTTGCAAGCTGGATAAAATCGGTGTGACCTTTAGTGCCTTGGTACGGAATGCACACGGATACCATCGTGTGCACTGGACGGGATTCCTCTGTGCCACTCCGCTCGTGCGGGCCTTGCAACCAGCACGGGCTGCCTCTCTTCTGTTAGAGCACTGTGTAAAACTGTGCGTGTTGTGCCGATTTGATATGTTTCTGCACGTGATGCGAGAAATTTCAATTCAGTTCACTCGAGGCACTTTGCTCTTTTGGAAGCTACCATTGTCTCTGTGTTTAGTGCTGGAGTACATATTTAACCCATGTGCTGCCGGTACTGCCCTCAGATGAGTTTAATTTCTATCTTGATTTTGTAATTATAGAACGGTTTTCAGAATGTCCTCGTTCCTTCCAAGGCAACTAGCGTAACTACAGATAAAAACACACACAATCGCCTTACCCAAACAAAACGCAATGGGTCACAGTCCAACTCCTAGATGCATCATTGTCAGACACGGTCAGACCGAATGGTCAAAGTCCGGCCAGTACACTGGTTTGACTGACTTACCATTGACCGAGTACGGTAGAGGACAGATGATCAGGACCGGTGAATCGATCTTCAGCAACAACAGATTCATCAACCCTGACCACATCACCTACGTATTCACCTCCCCTCGTACTCGTGCCAAAGAGACGGTCGAGCTGGTGTTGAAGCCGCTGTCCCCAGAACAGCGTGCCAAAATCAAAGTTGTGGTCGACAACGACTTGAGGGAGTGGGAATACGGTGACTACGAAGGTTTGCTAACTAATGAAATCATCAAGTTGCGTAAGTCCCGCGGTCTTGACCAAGCTCGCCCATGGAACATCTGGAGAGACGGTTGTGAGAATGGTGAAACCTCCGAAGAGGTCGGTTTAAGACTGAGCAGAGTCATCGCAAGAATCCACAACTTGCACAGAAAGCACCAAGAACAAGGGATTGCCTCCGACATCATGGTGTTCGCTCACGGCCACACCCTTCGTTATTTTGCTGGCCTTTGGATGGGCCTAGGTGAAAAACTGGACTGCATTACCAGCTTCTCAAAGCAGAAGGTGAAGTCCTACGACGCTGACGAATCTGAAGTTCCTTACGTTGAGATCTCTGAGTACAGACACCTTGTTGACAACCCTTACTTTCTGTTGGATGCTGGTGGTATCGGCGTTTTGTCTTATGCTCACCATAACATTGATGAACCAGCTTTGGATTTGGCCGGTGCTTTCATCTCTCCACCAGAAGAAGAATCTCAACACGCCCCCGTTCCAAAAACTGAGTACTGAAAGATATCTTAAAGGTAGCACTTTAGGATTGTATGCTGTGATATGTCTATGAATGAAAGCATACTGTATCCCCCAAACCTTTTCCATGTCGATTTTTATTTAGTAACTTCAATCAAATTTTTAAACGAGAATTACGAATATACAAGAGCTTATAAAAACAATAGAACCAATGTCTATCTAGACTTTCCTACTTAGCGTTAAATTATCTAATCATCAGTAGCACTCCAAGGCTTAGCAAGCAGACTTGCTTCTATATGGCGGCACCCACCTATTGTCGCCGCTTTTGATGAGTATGAAAGGAAGAGTATAAGAACAAATTAACTTGATAGATAATAGCAAAAAACAAAATATAATATTTTTAGGTAACTTAATTTTAGTTTAATATGGGGGTATTACATTTCGATTCGAGAGTTTCGAAAAGAAAACTAAATAGTAAAAAACTGATGGAATACAATAAAACTAGATCCATGCCGAGGTAAAAATAAATTTCCATTAGTCAAAGTACAAATGCAACTTCTTCAATCTGGCTTTTCGCCAGAAGAGAAACATTAGCATCCATACTCTAGAACAATGATAATAAATACAACAGCGCTGTTCGGCATATTTAAAAAGGCATAAATGGATGGCGAAAAACTTTGGTTTGTTGCTGAAGAACGAAAATAGGAGTTACAACTCCCTTCAACAGTACTCTTGTGATATAATTTCTTTCAATTAAAAAACAAAAGCAACTGATAGAGGGTTGATTATAATACAGTAAAATGGTCGTCAAAGTTACAATTATTGTTGGACAATAAAAAAATCAACGAAGATCAGAAACAAAAAAAAAACGATGCTGAGGGAAAATAACATGTAACACATTGTGAAAGATGTGTGCTACTTCACAAATTCAATGTTCAATCTAGTAAAAGACGAACTTAGCAGAACCGGAAGTAACAGTAACGGTACAACCGTCAGAACCAGAACCAGTGTAGACACCGTTCTCGTACTTACATTGGCCGTTGATAGAAGAACCATCGGTAGCAACAATCTTAACGTTGAAGTTTGGTGGAGTTCTGTTGTTTGGGTTTGGAATGATGGATAGGTAAGTGACACCGTTGGTCTCACCGGCACCTAGGACAACTGGGGCCCAGTTACCGACACCGGAACCTTCGGAGCCCCAGACACAACCGTCTTCAACAGAGACACCTGCGTTGTTAACATAGAATTGAGCAGAGGTCTTCTTTCCTTGCCATTGGTAGTAAGAGTCTTCTCTAACGACAGAGATTGGCTGAGTAGAGCCAGAACCGACAAGAGTTGGGATGACCATGTTTTCGGAACCTGGGTAGTCAGTTCTGCAGATAGCAATAGATTGACCAACTTGGTTCTCAGCGATAGCAGTACCGGCATCTTGTTCACATAGGGAGTCAGAGTTAGTGTTGGAACGGTACAAGAAACCGCCCTTACAGTACAAACCACCGACAGATCTGCCGTCAGCTGGTTGGTCAGCAGGCCATTGGGTCTTGGACATACCAGCAGAGCAAGCGTAAGAACAGTAGAAACCTTCTTGACAAGTAGTGGCGGTGTTACCGTTCATGTCCATGATGGAAGCCCAGCCAGCCATGTTCAACCAGTCAAGGGCGACAACACCGTTACCGGATGGGAACTGAGAGCAAGGAATGGTACCATCTTGGAAAGAACCGGTAGAGACAGAAGAGGATGGTTGGCTAGCAGCAGTGGTAGCTGGAGCCAAAGTGGTGGTGTCTCTGGTGGAGGTTGGAGCAGCAACAGCGGCAGCACTAGTGGTGACGGCAGCTGGAGTGGCAACAGCCTCTTGGACTGGAGTAGCAGTGGTAGCAACCTCCTCGATAGCTTGTAGATCGGTAGGAGTGAAGATGTTACCGTTCTGGTCAACATATTCGGTGACAACGACAAGATCTCTCTTCTCGTTGGCATGCTTGTCTTGGTGGTTAGCTGGAGCGGCTAGAACAGCGGTAGCAGCAAATAAAACAGTAGAGAACTTCATTTTTTTCTAAAGTAAGAATTCAAATCTTTTAAAAAAGGAATGTAACAAAAAAGAATTAGTAATCTTTTTTTTTTGTTCAAATCAAATAAATTTTTTTTTCTCAAAATTGGGAAAAAAAAGTAGTATATTTAAGGAAAGTAATCAGTTGAAAAACTGGTAAAATAGTTGTAATAACAAAGGAATGTAAGTGAACTGTAAAAAGTTCTGTGGGAATTCAATACAAATTTGATTCTTTGGAAAAGAAAGTTCTAAAAGAGTGTGGTGATTCTTTTTGTTTGTGTTTCTGTTGGTTAGATCGAAGGAAATGGTAACGAAACAGCAGAAAACCAGCAAAGAACCCCCCAGTTGCCAATAACGTCCGCCACCAGGTCTGCTTATCTCTTATATATAATTTTTTTTAGGAATTGACCGATTGTGGGTTCCTCGAGACAGTTTGCCCAATTAGGCCGAAATTGAATTTTTTTTCCTGATAGCATGAAAAAATAATATATGTCTTGATAGAGAGTGTCACACACCGAGAGAGCGAGAGAGCAGCGGAAAAGAAAGAAAGCTGTTGGATTTGCCTAGAAAGACGCGCACTGAAGGGGCAGGAAAGACCACCGATACTCCTTTTTCCCATTCCCAGATTCGGCTTCGGCTGTTTCCCGGACGGTGGCCCGTCGCTGAAGCTCTTTGGTTTCGTGCGGATGTCTCTGCCCGGTGGCGAAAATCCAGCGGGGTGAGCGCAGAGAGCAAGTTTTATTTATATCTCACGCTCGATTACGCAGACACGGCCGCAGAGGGGAGGTGGGGTCAAACAAAGCGACTCCCTCTCCGGTAATGGACGGGTTTTCTGTTGTTAAGTAATACGGGTGTGGAGGAGAAGGGAAGACTGGAATGCCATGTCTGTGCGGGCGGTTGTGTGTATCTCGGACCAACCGTTTCCAGTGCTGAGTTTGGGAGGCAGGAGGGGCCTCTGGGGGGAGGGGGGCGAAAGGAGGAACCAAAACCAGAGAGTGCCCGCACAGGTGGTGGGGGAGATGGGTTTTAGTGTGGGAGTGGAGGGGCACACAATGAGATGAGATATGCACATCCGTGCGCGTTCCTGTGTGGCGGAGAAAGATTTGCACATTTCCTCTATCTCACTTTTGTGTGGAACCGTTGCTGCTGCACTTTCTAGCGAGGCAACGTCCTCTTTTAAATGTGGAGAGCTGTGTGTCTCAGAAAGGCCCCCACGGCCACAACGGGAGACAGCCGCAGTCGGAAATAGGAGAGCAGCAATAACTGGATTTTACTTTTCCTATTTAGGAATCGTAAACGAATGACCTGCGCAAATTTCTTTCTTTTTCTGGACTCGTCGCTCGTTACAGTACATCCACTTACACTACTGTTTGCGGAAATAGCGTAAACAATTTGCCTAAACGGGATGTGTTAGTATGTGACGTGTTACATAAATGTAAGAGCCTAGAAACGGACGGAGGGCTGCGCAGAGACCAGGAGCGCAAGCTTTTCTGCAACATTCCACCATGCGCTCAGACAGCCCCCGCCGTCCGTGCACTGCCCACTAAGCCGGGGGCCTTGCGGCAGCGGTGGATGGCGGACGCACTCGATCCGTCTGCTGCGACATAGAATGAGCAAGAAGGAAAAAGCGATTACTCTTTTCTTCTGTGGGGGGGGAGGCGGTCGCTTAGCTCAGGAAACCGGTCTCCATTACATTTCCTAATCTAGAAGTGTTATTGAGGTGCAAATGAGCTGAAACAACAAAAGCGTCTCTCAACACCTCGTAGCAGCTTCTCTTGCTGCCTGTTGGGAATAGTGTCCGTTTCTCTAATGCTAACGGGCCCCGGTTCTTTTGCACTGGGGGAAGGTGCGACGAACCGCTCCCCGCGCTGAGAAGCATAGTGGTAAATGCCAAAAAAGAAAGAAAATTGGACCTCTGTTCAACGTCTTTAGAACCTTTCGTTCCCAGGAAACACACATGCTCTCTGCTCTCACACCACCAAAACATCGCATCGCATAATGACAAGATTGCAATTTCGATGAGATGAAGATGTTATTTCGTGAAGAGTAACCGGTCGCATCGGGCATAACTGGACGCCCATCTCCTGCTGTTGGAGAGCGATGGGCATCGCCGGTGCTCTTGCAGTTCACAGAAGGGCAGTATCAGCAACGAAGCTGTCAGACGTAAAGAAAAAAGAAAGAAACAACCTCTTAAAAACAGGTGCTGTGTTCAGCCTCTCTTCCCAGTGGCGATGAGGCAATGAAGGAAATCGGCATATGGTTCTGGCCTAATTCTCGACATATGACCGTTGCATCGAGATACTATTTGCCGATGTTAGAAACTTGTTTACCTGATCCGGTAAAGTCAGAACTGTAATCCGATGCCCTTAGTGATCGATATTCGGAGGGAGATCAAGTTCAGGCTTCTTCTTAGCGAACTGGAGAGGTAAGAATACAGAGATATACGGGTTCAGTTCAATACTTTACGTCACACTTACGCGCATAGCAATGTACAGTTGTATAAGAGAATACTCAGTTAATCCATATATCATTTTTTTCAAATTTGTATTGGAGGCACTAGGCACACTGGATGTAATGTTTTTTCTGATGGTATTTGGAATTTCTGCGCCAGTTACATCTACCCCACGATCTCCCTCTTATTCAAATCGGAATTGCGTTTCAAAATAAAAAAAAAGAAACAAAAATAGAATCGTAAATTATAGTAGTACATAGTCTTATTACAAGATTAATTAGTGGGATTCGTTTCTTTGTGTCCTTAAATTTTGTAGATATACAGTATATAACCCATTTTTTTCTGTATAATGTGGATTGTTTTCAACACCAGAAGTTGTACGCTCTATACCAGAATGGTCTCTGCGCCATTAAAGCTTTTTCTTCCGAAATTTCTTGGCGAATCAGGTCTAGATCAAAATCTCTTCTACCAGTGTCAATGTCCATGGACTTTAGCGGAATGAATAGCTTCCAGTTCCGTGTGTACAACTTGTGGGCAATGTAGAAAAACAGAATGATTGGGAAAGACAAGTAACTCTCGAAGAACACCCTGGCGCTAGGCTTCTCACCACCTGGGAATAGTGCCACGTAAAATTGGGCTGCCAACATTAAGAAAATCATGAAAATACCCCAGAGCGAACCCCAGACCCCAACAGGTGAAGTGAAAGGAAGTTCATCTGTGCTTCTACCTTGAACTTTCAAAGCGGCTCTGAATCTGATGTGACAAATACAGATACCAGCCCACGTGAATAGTGAAGATAAACCAGATAGAGCCAATAGCCAGGCAAAGACTTCACCTTCCTTCTTACTTTGAGCAACAAATGCAATCAAACCAAAAGCTGAGGTAAACAAAATACTAAACATTGGTCTACCGGCTCTGTCAATGTATCCGAAGATTCTTGGAAGGAAGCCCTGTTCGGACAATGCACACAATGTTCTAGAGCACGCATAAATAGCAGAGTTACCAACAGAAAGAACAGCGATCAAGATGACAACATTCACAACACTGGGCAAGCCGCTAATACCGTGACTCTTGATAGCAATAACAAATGGAGAAGCAGCTGCATCAACCGAAGAAGCACCAATCAATCTCTCATCGTTGTGAGGGACTAGAAGACCAACAAATGTTAGAGATAGCATGTAAAACAGTGTGATTCTCCAGAAAACTTGCTTTGCTGCCTTTGGAACCGATTTCCTTGGTTCTGCAGATTCTGCAGCAGCTAAACCAACCAATTCACTACCAGCAAAAGAGAAAGCAGCAGTAACAAACACAGAACAAATACCTTGGAATCTCTGACCAGCAGTATCACCAACAAATGCACCGGGGTTACTCCAGTATTTACCTCCAATATAACCACCTTCTGGACCGCCACCTACATCTAGCACTAGACCCAAGATGATGAACCCAATAACAGTTAAAACTTTGATGACGGAAAACACAAACTCCGCTTCACCGTAACCTTTGACACCGAACAGATTAATAATGAAAATAACTGTCCAGAACAAGGCGACAAATCCATCTCTATACCTAGGATTAGTACCCCAGTAATTAACAGTGATAGAAGCAGCGACAATTTCCAAAGGCAGGACACATAGCCACTGCAACATATAATTGAAGTTGTTAGCGAAACCGAAAGATTCATCTATGAATCTTGTGGCATAAGTCGTAAAACCACCAGACACTGGAAAGACAACGGCAAGCTCACCCATGGCCATGACCATACAATATATCATAGTACCCGTAAGACCCCAACCTATCAAGATACCAGCTGGACCAGCAGTTCTAAGAGCGGTACCAGAACCAACGAATAAACCTGTACCGATGGCACCACCGATGGCAATCATCTGCAAGTGTCTGTTCTTTAGGTGGTGTTTCAGAGGAGCGTTAGCTGTACGAGCAGCAATTTTTTCAATATCAGTCATGTCATCTGTTACTTCAACACGCTTACGTTCTCTGAAAGAGTCCTTTATTTCTGTCCAGCGCGACCGCTTTTGAGTAGAGGATTGGTTGGTGTCTTCGGAAGACGAAGAGCCAACGTTGAAGTTCTCAAGTGGTTCCTCAGTAATGAACTCGGATTCCACCTGTAACTCCTGCTTCGGGAATTCCTTTTCTTTCATGGAACTCATCGTACTAATATTTTATTGGAAATTATTGTGACTTGTTAGAGGTTGTTTTTATTTTTAGTTTTGAAAGATATTACCAGATTTTTCAATTAGGAAAATTATTTGCAATACTATTGATAGTAGTTAGCTATCACGACCTTGGAATTTTCTTTTCTTTGGTGTTTTATTAGACTCAGCTAGTTTTGCCTGTGTCTACAACAGATTCTTTTTAGTTACGTCTGTAGAAGGTGTAACAGCAAACAAATATCACTGGAGCATATTGCCATTCACAAGAAAATACATCTTCGAAGCGTGTTTATATATCCCAAAAAACTTCTCATCTTTACTTGCGAGATGTATTCAACTTTGCTGCATTTAGCTCCCATTTTCTCACAGATAACTCTCCAAGCATGCAATAATGAAACTTATCTTTACCTGTTCGCTGTCCATGTAGATAGTAATAGCTGTAGTAACATGGGATTTCCTGTGTTACCGCTGCACTGTACAACCGACGCAGCGTGCGCGTGTTAGTGTTTGCAACACTCGGAGAGAATTCAAAGAAATCTTAGTTAGCAGTGCTACCCCCCCAGTGTAGGGCTTAGCACCGGTTCCGCTCTAAACGCAATGCAGTTATTTGGAGGCACATCTTATGGCCGAGTTCATGGGCTTAGCCAGTACATACGTCTCTCTCGCACACACTCACTCATACTAACGGTGTCTACAGGATCCTCCTGCTTGATGCTCCTGCCTTTGTGCGTGTTTCTCTCTCTTGACCAACTCCCTATCTTGCGAATCACCGCCTCTGTGTTCAGCTGGCATGTCCGGGTCGGTCTGTCTCATTTCGGCCGCCCCGCTGTATCTCTCCCGCTAGCGGGTGACAATGTGTCGCACACCAAGAGCGCAGAGACGGACGGAACCCCGGTGAGTGCGGGACAGTATCGAGGGAGAGCCATGTCCGATCTTATCTCTCCACTAAGCACTGGGAAAAGAAAAAGCGACGGCCACAGCGACTCAGATAAGAGATAACGCGGGGACGCTATTCCGAGAGGAATCCCCTGAGGGACACGCAATCGAAGTGGGGAGGGAGAAGTACATCGAGATTCTGATAGATAGCGGGAGATAACGCGAAGAGAGATACGGGTAAAAGATAACAGGGGGGAGAGATAAACACTGAGACATAGACTAATGGAGAAAAAGAAAAATGTCCGGACAAAGAGATAGCATTACTGATGAGACTTACTCCATGACAATCTTAAGAAGGTTGATCTAAGGGCAAGCAGTAGCCGACTTGCAGGTAGCGAGAAATTTGAGGCTGTGCGAGAATTCAGGACATTTGGAGAGAAACGGAAGCACAGACATGGAGGCTGTGATGCATGAATGACTCGCGTTTGTTGGCGTTGTCTCTACGATCGGGTATTGCTATTTTTTCAACTTGTCGATACAATCACAGCTGTCTGGGTTGCCTGCTATGGTGAGGGATATGATATTGTGTCGTTGATAACGGTTCAACAAAGACCTGGAGCACTACAGTTTAGCTCTCGATACACTTTCTTTCGCCCTGCGGACCAAAGAGAGTGTGTGAGAAGGAAAGGGAGCGATGGTTCGAAAAAATCTGTCATGTGCATGGAAACTGTAAGCGAGTACCCATATTGTGGAGGCACCAAATTTTCCGATGAGAAGAAACCACGTAGCAGAGCGACAGTGGGGGAGGGGGGGGTACGGTGATATCACAAGATCGGGAAGAGTGAGTGAGAAAACTGTGGAGAGGCCAAGAGAGATAAACACAGCAGTGACTAACGTCAGCATTACGGGTTACCTGCGGATGGTTCACATTTATTAGTGCAGCGTTTGGGGGTAAAGAAAAAATTCTCCACTTTCCAATTGCGAGCTGTAGAGGGGGGGTCCAGAAAATAATTAAATAATATTTGGGGGAATTTGAAAAAAGCCAGTGACTTCCAAAGTACTCGGGCGAACGGCATGGAGTTTAATCACTAATACCGTTGTCGTCGACCGATACTCCACCTCTAACACCATGGTAAGTTGGTGGGGGAGGGGGGCAGTAAGCATTGTCTGGCACAATAACAATCAAGAAAAAAAAAGAGGAGTAGTGTCAGTTTAAATGGAGATCTGGGAGAAAGCGGTACCGGCAAGTCTCGAGGCGCACCAGTATTGCCTCTCATTCTCGGTTTAAATATATATAATCTCCTTAGAACGGGTTCCTGACCAGTCCAATGCATACCCCGCATCGGATACAGAGAGTGAAACCTCAGTAGCGCTATCGAAATGAGGAGTCCGAAAATATCTTTCCCTCTTTTGTGGTTAATACGTTCTTTTGGCACAATATATAATTGTAAAACTGCTTGGTGCATCCTCGACATTTACGAATAATTGCTAATTCTTGCATGGCACTAGCTTCTTCATTTGAGAAAATGCCATATCTCGTGATACGTCACTTACCTTGTGTATGGCCGTACTATGTGAGAGTCTCTAGCTTTTCTCAGATTGTTCTCACATTTCCCAGCTACTGGAAGCGTTCTGCTGTGGTCGCTGGAGTTACTCAGCGTACCTCGAACTCAGCTCGATGAGATGTCGCAGAGCCTGATGAGAGCTTTAGAATTCGCTAATGTCCCGGATAAAGCATATTATCCTAGCGAAGTAGTTGCATTGTTCAGTGAACTGTATCGAGCACTCTTACTGTACTTGCTTGGACTTCTATTTACTCTTTCTTTCTTATTTCAACAAGGACACTTTTTTTTTACAGTTGAAAATTATCGATGACAAGAAGCTCTATATTTTGATACTAGATTAAAAACAAAAATAAACTAAGTGCAACCCGGGTTGATACAGCTATAAATTTTCCAGTAGTTTTTGAGGATAGTGACACGGGAAAGAAGGATAGGAACGATAATTTAGTATTGTGGAGCCTGAGCATTTGCAATAGACATATAGCAACAAGAAGCCGGGATAAAATCCAAGCAAAAGCCAAAAATGGTTAATATTAATTCTATTCCACCGAAGAAAGCTGGTGGTTATGTTGCATTGGGCCTGGAGGGCTCTGCAAACAAATTAGGTGTGGGAGTGATTAGGCAACCATTTGATAACGGGCCTACAGAGATATTGAGTAACATAAGAGACACTTATATAACACCACCGGGTGAAGGATTTTTGCCAAGAGATACAGCCAGACATCATAAAAACTGGTGTGTAAGATTAATTAAAAGAGCACTGGAAGAAGCCGGTATAGATCCGGTTAATGACTTAGACGCCATATGTTTTACCAAGGGACCAGGCATGGGTGCACCGCTACATTCCGTTGTGATAGTAGCCAGAACTGTCTCACTACTGTGGAATGTACCGCTAGTGCCTGTTAATCACTGTATAGGCCACATTGAAATGGGTAGAGAAATTACGGGGGCACAAAATCCAGTAGTCTTATATGTAAGTGGTGGTAATACACAAGTTATTGCTTACAGTAACCAAAAATACAGAATATTTGGAGAAACGTTGGATATAGCGATTGGTAACTGTCTTGATCGTTTTGCGCGCACACTTAAAATCCCAAACGATCCATCTCCGGGTTATAATATTGAACAAATGGCGTTTAACTGTAAGGACAAGAGCAAATTGGTGGATCTCCCTTATACTGTAAAGGGTATGGATCTTTCTTTAAGTGGCATATTAGCATATATTGATTCACTTGCAAAAGACTTGTTCAAAAAAAATTACAACAATAAGATTCTATTCAATAAGGAAAGTAAAGAACAATTGGTAACAGTTGAAGATTTGTGCTATTCCCTACAAGAAACAATGTTTTCTATGTTAGTAGAAATTACAGAAAGAGCAATGGCACATGTGAATTCAGGACATGTCCTTATCGTCGGAGGTGTGGGATGTAACTTAAGGCTGCAAGAGATGATGGAGCAAATGTGTGCGGATCGTGCAAATGGACATGTATACGCTACAGACGAAAGATTTTGCATTGACAATGGTGTGATGATAGCACAGGCTGGCTTGCTACAGTATAGAATGGGAGATTTTGTCAAAGATCTAAAAGAGACAGTAGTGACTCAAAAGTTCAGAACCGATGAAGTTCTGGTCTCTTGGAGGGACTGATTTATCCGTTGTTGACATTTTTCACTTTAGTTGCGTTTTTCCTTAAATTATTGCATGTATAGAATATAAATAAGTAAGTCAGTATAAAAATGGACAAGGAACACTGGTGGAAGACTTTTACACATTATTTATGTGCTATTCCATGATTGGCACTGGCACGTGATACGTACACGGGTATAATATTTAGATGATCCCTACGCGATGTGTTTTGTTATGCTACCTAGAAGACTAAACTGATGAGTAGGTTGTAAAGAACGGGATGCCGCTCAATAAATGTCTGAGGATAGTTATCTATTCAAATAAAAGGTTTATAGAAGCTGCTCAAGACTATTAGACTGTCGCAGATGGGGGAATCAATGAACTCTTGCTTAGATGAAATAAGCACGTCTTTAGATTCCATTTCATCGCTATATTTCAAACCTCCAGGCATATTTCACAACGCATTGAAGCGAATATCCGACAATTCTAAGCACTCAGACTCACTTAACGATAAAATCAAAAATTTAATTAAAGGCTGCGATCCTAAAGAAGAGGTTACACTTTTCCAGTTTGATAAGAAGAGACAGTCTTTGAAGAGAAAGGATGGAAGACAGGCATTGTTTGAGTATCTAAGTGACAGAGATCAGAGTTTGAAAAGAAACAGACGGCTTGGACACAAGGAGGAAGTACCAGTAATACATGTTCCCAATGAGTTTTATATAAAAGAACACAATGAGGAATTATTGAAGGATGCTCAACGTTCTAAAAGGATTAAAACTATGAAGGGAACTCTATTGAACGAGAATAATAATACCTCTTTTGAAAACACTAATACTGCATTGCTGTCAGATCTTTCTACAAATAAGGTAGGTTTAATGGCCACTTTATCAAGAAAATTCAAAGGTAATGAAGACATCGAAAATCTCCTGATGGCACTACAGAATGGTAGTGTGATACTTGATGAGAAAACAGATGATAAATTGGAGAATAGGAGAAAGACACTGTTTATTGAGGACTTTTCTACTGAGACAATTCTGGATCTTTTAGATGAGGTACTTGAAATGTGTCCAACAGATGACTATAAGAAGGGCTCAGCAGAGTTTCATGACATAGCAAAAAAACTAAACGATGAGTATAAGGTTTTACAGGAAGAGATTGATGCTCAAAATGAGGAACTAATGAATAGGTCAAAACAATCCTCGGCTAGCTCTACTTCATCAGGCGTTCAAAAGCTGATAGAAAAGGAACGTCAAAAAATTGAGGCCTTGGAGAAACAGCTTGATAACTTGAACAATATATGAAGTTACAAAATCATTCCTGGCTGGATGGTATATAATTGTTTTGTAAGTTAAAATATATCTAATATATAATGTTGTAATACTATAATTAATGAGTAAATTTTTGGTTCATTCGACCTTGTGTATATTGTCGTATATCAATTCTCTCTTTTCTGTTTTTGCACTGTAACTCGAGCAATCGAATTTCGCAATAAAAAACGCTTGGAACTATCGAAATCATAAAAAATTTAGAAATAGGTAGTGAAAGGAACCTGTGTTGCTTTCATGAAAAAACCATATGTGGTTCAATTTTCAAGAACAATTTGGTTTAGAGTTACAATTCCATAAGTTTTAGTATTTCTTGTCACTGAACTCAATGGGCTGATTACGAAAAATTAGAAGAATCAACGACAATGGATTCACAATTTGAAGCTTTATCAAAACAAACAGCATCTGCAACAATAATTTTCAGGAACAGTTTCTTCCAACTGCTATGCCGCAAAACATACAATTCAGCATTTTTCGAATTCTTACTGTCCAAGAATTTATTTTTAACTAAGTTCAAAAGTCTCTATACTCCATCGATATTTACAGACAGATTATATTTCAGGAACTTCTTTGCTGATGTAATAACGTCGTTCAGGTTGTTAACGTTTTTAGAGGATGATCAACTTTGTAATCTACCAAACACGCTATTGCAGGATATATCGAATGGTAGTGACCACTATTCCCTCTTTCAAGGTTTCCTAGCTAGGCACAATTTAGGTGTTGAGTCTAAACCATTAGACAAATCCATTAACGAAGATTCTGGTACTATTAAAAACTTATACTCGATAAAAGATTCCAATAATCATATCTCCTATTTGCAGGATCAAATATATAAGACAGATATTTTGATAGGAAGTTTCGAATTAGAGTTGTCTGAAATTGACAAGCAAATTGACCATTTGAGAGGTAAAAAGAACAAAATACGACAAGAAATAGAAAGAGAATATGATAATCTTCAACATTACAAAAGTGATATTGAACTAGTTGAGAATCGTAAAAGCTTTCTAGAAGCTTATGATACCAATGGGCCAGAATCACCTAATATCAATATAAAAAGCAGTAACCATGATCATTTTTCTATGACCAATGAAGATTCAACAATCCCACAGAGAAAAATTGATTTGCCAATTGAATCTGAAAAGTTATTCTGTGATAATCTGAAAGAATACTTCGAGAAGTTTGAGTACAAAAATAAAAAAACCAAATATATCTCACCGTTTCTAAAGCAAAAATTGACTAACATTGGACATTTAGATACCATAAAGAGTGCACATAAAGATTATATTATATCATTAGACTTTGATCGTCCATTTGGTTTGCTATCGACAACAGCTGATTTGGATAATGAGATAAAAATATGGAACATACTGACCAAAACCTCTTTGGCGACCTTATCAGGACATCTTGCAACTGTGAATTGTAATGAGTTTTTAGAACACCACCCTTTATTGGTTAGTGGGAGTAAGGATGCAACTTTAAAAGTGTGGAATATTGACTTGGCGACTGAAATTAACAATAGCTCATCACCATTTTATCAAAAGGAAGATCTTTCTGCTTGTCTTTCTACTTTAGAGGGGCACAAGGATGCCATCACTTGTATGACTATCGATGACACAACTGTAATCAGTGGTTCGGCTGATAAAACTCTCAAACATTGGGATTTGAGCTCTGGAAAGTGTATCCAAACAATTGATATGACAATAGCAACAAATAACAAGTTCAATGAAGGACTGAGTTTGGACAATAAAAATACTAGACTAGATCCTTTAATTGGAGACATTTATTGTGGTGATAATGCACTAGTAACTGGTACAAAAGATGGTATCATTAGGTTGTGGGATTTAAGAATTGGGAAACCAATCGGAGAATTAACTGGACATACAAATGCCATCAATTCTATAAAATTTATCTCAAATGAACTAATATCAGGTTCAAGCGATAACTCAACTAGACTGTGGGATTTGCGAATGGATGCACTTCTTGAAGTATCAACGTATTCTGAAAGTGTAATATGTTGTGATTTTAACGATAGCAAGATCATAACCGCTGTTCAGAATGATGGATTGCAAATCTTTGATAGAAAAACACGTACTTCCCAGTTGTTGGAAATGGAGAAGCCAGTGACATCGTTCAAATTCAGTAGTAATTATCTGGTAGCCGGATCAGTTAGCGGTGATGTAGAATGCTGGTCATGTTATTGAGCATTTAATTTTCATGACTTTTTGATGAATAAACATACGTTACCTTATATAAGGAAAATCATTACATTACTATACATTACGTCTCTTAGAACATAATAGTCAGTTTACAATTAACTTCTCAGTGCTCTGAGCCTTTCAGCTAATTTATCTTCCTTCTCGTCGTCGACTGGCTCCCTCTGCTCAATGGCGGGGACATTTTCCAACCTAGCACTTTGCTTAAGTTCCAATCCGTTCTCGTCTGCTACCTTCCCCATTAGTTCATCAACTTTATCATTATCCACCAGTACGGCATCGGAAGACATACCCATATCTTCATAGACGTTAACACTAGTATCTAAGTCTTCAAACTGGGTTTCGAATTTATCCATTATCATCGTTATTTGCTGTAGATTCATATTTTGAAGAGCTTTGTCCATTCCGCGACATACCTGAGCCATGGAGCCAGAAACTTGTCTCATTGTGACGGCCGTTTGCACTCGAGAAGCAACTGAATCCACTCGAGAAGCCAATTTCAAAAGTTGTAACCTTTCGTTTTTCTTCCGTATAGCATTCGATGCATATATACGTGCAATTTCCTCATTCTCGTTCAAGGCCTTTTTCAGCTTGTTGGTCTCTTGCTTTTCCTCCTTCGCAGCTCGAGCTGCCTGCTTCTGCAACTGCTTGGAAGTGAATTTGAGCTGGAATAAAGTATTCTCTAGACCTGCAGCTGGATTTCTAGACATAGTTTGTATCTTTCAAAGTCTAGTTTCCCGTTTTTTTCTTCTTCCTCGTCCTCTACTGGTCTCCCCTCTTACAAATATATTGCCTCCAAAACTGGTTTCTTCAATCCCGTTAAGCTTCTTAACCGGATAGACCTGATGTGTAAATCCTGATTATTCTCCCTATGTCTGATCTCCGAGTAGTTTGAAGTTTATCGCAGTTCTGTGATTATTCGGGACTGATTCCTCTCAGTTTAAAAGTAAATCCTCGATCATTCGAGATGCAAAGGACTACTTTTCAATATCATCGCTCACTACAACGAAACACCTCTTCAGCATACACCCGCACAGGCACAGCAAACTGAAAGAGGGGGGGGGAACACTTGGAACTACCCGGGAACAAGATGTTTGAGAGCAACTCTTATCCCACTGAATAGTCCGTAAGACAGTTTGGCCTCTCGTTTTGCTTCACGAGAACACCGCAGCGATGATCTTCGCATAAAGCTCGCACGATTACTTTGTGTAGGTGCTATGTAACGATTTGTCATGTGGTTTGTGTTTGCACATATGTAGCGTATGTCCTCTTCATGGAGGGCAAGCCTATACTATTAACGGTGCCAACAGATTCTAGTATTGGAAAGCGACGTGTAAATTGTTGTTGGATTTTCAGAAATAGAACCTGTCCTAATTATTTGTATAAAAAATTATTTATGATTTAGTCTCTCATTGGGGGGTATAAAAAAGAGTCTAGTTTCGTCTCAAGCATATGACATCTTTTCTCGAGTTCCACTATATGTCCCTTGTAGAGTTTTGTGAGTGATTCCAGTTCATTCACACGAGTTTTCATTTTTATTACGAACTCTTCCTTCTGTAGGTCTCTGTCCAGCAGAGAGTGAGGGTGCGGTCTGTCGTCTGTTCCAGCTGGCGCATACGGCAGAGGGTATGTACTGTTTCGTATCGGCTGAACCACGTGATATTCGGGTTTCTTTGGCGTGGGAGAGGGGGCTATCTTCGTAAACGTGGGTGCGCTGGCCAGTACAAGAGGCTTGCTGACCTCCTGCTTGTACTTCTTCATCTGGGTTTTCTTCCGCTTGCGGTTCCGGTGTTTTATTATGTTCGTATTCAGTGATATTGGGCGGGGTCTGCCGTGGAGCTTAAGGAACAGGCCGCACGCATTGCATAGAACTGTTCCCTCGTTATCTCGTCTCCAAAGTGGTGTATTGGATGTGTTGCAATTCTGGCATATTTGGTTTTCCTCTCCAATTGAATCTCTTCTTGAGAGGACTTCCACCTCGGTTGCAGATGTGTCCGTCACTTCTTCCGATGTTTCTGACGACTTGGGCTCGGTAGATGTGTTGCTACTGCCTGTACTTCTCACGGTTTCATCTTTGGGTATCAACTCACCTATAGGAACTAGGCCATCCGGAACTAAAGGTAGTGCCTGTCTGTTGACATCAACAGTACCCAGCGTGTAGTTATAATTGATCATTGGGAAGGACTCTCTCCGTACTTGTTCTATCCCCAGCAGAGCGCCCTTTAGGTTCCCATTAGGAGCTAACATATTTCAGTTAAATTATTAATTTTCTGTTTCTCAATGGAATTAAATTGGTAATTTATCAAATTCTCATGCGAAAACAGCAACTAATCTCATAAATTCTATTTTATTTTTTTTGTATCAAATCTGCATATCACTATCACCAAGGATATTCGGCAGTAAATACAACTACAAATTAAATCAGATTTCAAAAACTTTCAATAATAAAATCTGAATGGGGCAGTAAGAAATAATTTCACAGCAAGAAAGATGCTACACATCAAATAAAAATAAGTCTTGTGTTCAAAATATTATAGCTACAGAAAAATGCTGATTCGTGGATTTATTTATATACTCACCCATATCACTGAATCATGACCCCTCGTCAACTCTAATTAGATGAGAATCAGCCAGATATCGAGTATCACAGCTAACTTATGTGTCAACAGTGAGCATGGCTTACGCTTAGAAGAATGTGTCAGTTGGTTCTCTAGCGTGGATAAAACCTTAGCCCCTCTTCCATCCTTTTGTACAAGAGGAGGGGTCAAGTATGCTCATTTATTGATATTTGTGCATGCAGTTGCGCTTCTCTTTTACGTAGATATTGCTTTTCCTACTTGTATAACATTGAAGATAACAAACACACCCTGTGAATGTCCGCAATTGTCAGATCACTTTTGGTGGGGTAGGGAGGGTTCGCAATCTCCTAGAACAATGGGGGGCTGATCGAACGACTCATCTTATCAGTTTCCTATCTAATCTTATCTTCAACACGAGCATTTACTAAGTGCTTGGTAATCAGCTATTAGCTGTATCTATGAAACTTTCAGTTTTTTCTTTTGTCCGAAAATATGAAAAATGGACATTTTCCGTATCTTATCTGCAATCTTATCAGGACAATCCGAACAGCTCCAGCCCAACATCCGTGAGAAAAGCCAGCTACACCACTTTTCTTATCAGCTTTCCCATTTGGGACTGATAACAGCTGCCCCCTTCCACTCTCTCCTAACGGGTATTCCTCTCCCAAACCATCAGGCGTTAGAAAAGAGCGAACAGATTAAATCAAATCATCAAATACCTCTATAGACACTTTCCGGGTAACATGCCAATGTGCCCTTCAGTGGCTCCCGTCGCTGCACCTACTACGTCAGAACGATAAACATGTGATGAGGAAATAGCACAGCACGATAGTATTCGCTCAGGGACAAAAACCACAAAAGTGATAATTCAGCATAAGCACTTTACTCTTCAGTCTCTTTGCCTCCTCTGCAAACAAGCGGGATTCAGCCCGTATGTGTTGTGAGTATTGCCCTCCAACCTTCGCTGCCGTCACCCGGTGTCCAAGCACTCCGTGGGGGGGCAGAGGGTAGTCAGTGGGGTGGGCCACTTCCTGCCTCGTCTCTCTCGGAGTTTCTCTGTTTGCTAGCGTTTTTTTTCGCCGTTCGCTGAGAGACAATCGGAGGGGGTAACCGGTCCCTGTGGTTCGTGCGCCATTTCTGCGCAGCCGTGGGGCATTTCCCAGCGCTCGCGGGTAATGGCTACTGTCATGGCTCCCCGCATCCTTGCGGTTCCGTCTGCAAGGCCAAGCGGCGATTGCGTATTGCAAGCATTGCAGTCCTCCCCGTCGCATGATTACTCCGTGGCATATTGAAAATAACTGCCCGTGTTGTTTTACAGCTGAGCCTATGAGCTGCATTCCACCCCGCGGTTCAAGGTTAAATATTGCTGCCTGCAGACAGGTTTTATAGCATGTAGACGGGGATTTCTCTCTTCATTGTTGCCAATACCAAGGTGTAAACACTCAAAGTCCCCATCCCCTCTTCCTACAACAAAAGGCAAATTTTGTAGTTTTTTTTTTGTTCAGGGTTCAAGATGGACGGGGAGGGCAGGAAGGGCATGACTATACTGTTCTTTCTGTGAGCGTGAAGAAAGTTCTAAAGTGGACTCTTACAGGTGCTATGTCATTAGACAGTCTCGAGCCCAAGCGTTTTTGCTTTTCTTTTCTTCTGCAGACATTTGTAATCCTATATATTCATTAACTTCAAGGGTAATTTATTTAGTGCAAGGGCTGTTGTTCGCACATTTCACAGTAAGGGAGGGAAAAAATGAATTGGGTAAGGTAATTATGGGTAATGATGCAAGATATTCAAGTAACAGATTCAGCTTTACAGGTGAATATAAGTAGTACAATTGTTGAGTTAGTTGTAATAACATTTCTTGGCGTCCAGTTTTCTGTCTATTTAACTGGGTGAAAACTGCCAAAAAAAAATTAAAAGGCACCAAAAAACAAGAATATATTATTGTGATAACTTGTAAAAAAACAAAAACAAAACTTAAGGTGCGATAGCAAGGGTAGCGCAAAACGGGAACAGTTATTAGTACTCTTCAAGTATAACTCTCCAAACAGGTTTAACTGTGGAGGTAATTACTCTGACAACAACAAAAAAAGACTAATACGATGTCATTCCATTTGCAGAGGAATAGTACTTCTGTACCCGGGATTCTCGAGGCTGGCAGTGACGAGATGCCTGTTGTGGAGCCACAAATATCGAGGAGGCATTCAACAGATACTAAGGCAAGTAAATACTCAGTAGGTATGTCAGGAACTGCAAAACCTGACTTGGCCCATAGAAACACAGATGTGCCAGTAAGACGTAGCCACGTTGCGACTGAAGATGACATAGAGGTTCGCTTAAAAAACCTATCATTCCACGGCATACCGAACTCTATCAAAAGAATGAATGAAGACGTTAGTCCCAGAGCATCTCTTTTAGCTCCTTCTCCAACAGCATCACCAAATTTAGATCGGCATCCGGGAAGCTTCACACCACAATTCCTTAAACATCATATGCATAACTTCCATAGTAGTGACAATAACTCCAACTCTGTGGCTTTAGACAACAGTGATAGACAGTTCAATGGTTGGAGACAGGAATTTAACAACACATTCAAGAGAATTTCAGTAATCTCCAAGTTGAAGTCTCGGAAATTTAGTGGGTTTAGGAGTCCGCCAGCATATTCCAGAAGACAATCGTTGGTAGCTGAGAATGAACCACTAAACGAATCTGAACAATTTACACAAAACTTAGCATCGGACTTATTGGACTCCTTACTTGCAGGTTGTCCTGCGGCATTGTTTGCTTCATCACAATTTTTGCGTGATGAACACGGAAAGAGAAGAGCACCTTTACTATTAGCTATGCTAAACGTAAAAGTTCTTCCAATGAATGAAACAACTATCAATATTGCAAAAACAGAAATAGCTAATGCTACTACAGCATCATCAGTATCAACATCATCTGATGAGTCTATACATAACCAGACGTTTGCCCAAACTCTTTATGAAAAGAATGATATGATATTTTTTAAAATTGAATTAGAATATGGTGTGGGTGAGAATAGACCTAAATGGGTAATATACAAAAGTTATAAGGAACTCATACAATTGCATCATAAACTGAAACTGCTGGCATTTCAACAAAATACGATTAACAAATTATACATAGATGAGAATAGATACCACAAATTTAGAATACCAAACTTTCCACATTTGAAATTCAGTGAAAAACTGACATTAAAAAATGCCATTAACAAATCAAAGCAGAAGAAGAAGCAGAAGAAAACATTTAGAAACAGAGAAGCCACATTGTCTCCAGCAAGCTCAATATTCAATGACAACGGTTCGATTTTGGAATCATTACGATCATCTATGAGCTTTGATGTGAATAAGCTAAAGATGAAACATTTACAAGATTTGATAGATGATCAGGACGATAAGTTCTTGCCACTTCATAAGAGAATTGAGCGGTATCTTAGATTATTGAATATTGCATTATGTCTTAGACCGCAATCAAACAGACTATTTCAATTCTTTGAGTGCTCGCCACTGGGAAACCTACTAAGCTACGAGAATGGGTATGTGGGGAAACAAGGATTCTTGATAATTCGCTCAACAGCAAAATCTCAAGGTTGGAGAGTCTCCCATTTTAATGCACATGATTTTAAAGAAATGATTGAAAGGCACACAGCAAAATGGTTTTTGGTAAGGCATTCATATATTACCTACGTATCAGACTTAGGATCGACTACACCCTTGGATGTTTTTCTAGTCGATTCAAAGTTCAAAGTCATTATTGCAGGTAGTAAGAACAATATAATTGATGATATTGAGGACGAATTAAAATATAGGGGCGCTCAAAAAAGTAAAAGGAACATTAAGGATGACATCAGTTCAAAACTGTTACTAATAACTATTGAAAATAGTGAAAGAAAACTAAAGTTGTTCTGCAAGTCAGAAACCAATTTCAAACAATGGGTTCATTCTATTTCTCACATGGTTAAATCTTCCATATGGTCTCAAACGCAAAGATTTGGTAGTTTTTCCCCTGTTAGAAAAAATGCATATTGCAAGTACTTGGTAGATGGGCGCGATTATTTTTGGGCTTTAAGTGAAGCCCTGACAATGGCAGAAGATGTTATATATATTCATGATTGGTGGCTTTCTCCAGAGTTATATATGCGAAGACCAATAAAGGGTAATCAAGAATACCGTATTGACAGAATACTAAAGGAAAGAGCTGAATATGGTGTCAAGATATTTATTGTAGTGTATAGAAATGTTGGGACCACAGTCGGGACGGATAGTTCTTGGACAAAACATTCTATGCTAAACTTACATCCTAATGTTCATCTAATTAGATCACCAAACCAGTGGCTTCAAAATACATATTTTTGGGCTCATCATGAAAAGTTTACGGTAATTGACAATACAGTTGCATTTATGGGTGGAATTGACTTGTGCTTTGGGCGCTACGATACTCCAGAACATGTCCTGAGAGATGATGATCCAGAACTAATTAATCAAATCTTTCCTGGTAAAGACTACTCTAATGCTAGAGTTCGAGACTTTTATGAACTTGAAAAACCGTTCGAATCCATGTATGATAGAAAAGAAGTGCCTAGAATGCCTTGGCATGATGTACACATGATGACATGTGGAGAGCCAGCAAGAGACTTGGCTAGGCATTTTGTTCAAAGATGGAATTATTTGCTAAGGGAAAAACGACCTAGTAGAGCTACACCTCTATTAACCCCGGCTAGTGACTTTACAGAATTTGAAGTGAAGAACCTTCCTATTTTTCAATATCTAAAGGAACGCTCCACTTGCGAGGTTCAAGTTCTTAGAAGTGCTGGTAATTGGTCACTAGGGTTGAAGGAAACCGAACATTCCATACAAAATGCCTATCTAAAGTTAATCGAAACCAGTGAGCATTACATTTACATTGAGAATCAATTTTTCATTACATCTTCATCATGGGATGGTGTTGTTATTGAAAATAAAATTGGTGATGCTATTGTAGATCGAATAATTAAAGCAAACACTGAAGGTAAAGTCTGGAAAGCATTTATTGTTATTCCTTTAATGCCAGGTTTTGATTCACCAGTTGATCAACCTGAAGCATCAAGTTTGAGATTAATAATGCAATGTCAGTATCAGTCAATTTCTAGAGGAAATACATCAATTTTTTCCAGGTTAAGAAAGCTGAATATTGAACCTTTGGACTATATTCAGTTTTTCTCGTTAAGAAAGTGGTCAACAAATGGTCCTCATGATAAATTGGTAACGGAACAATTATATATTCATGCAAAACTTTTGATAACAGATGATAGAAATGTTATTATTGGAAGTGCAAATATTAATGAAAGATCACAGTTGGGGAGTAGAGATAGTGAAGTAGCAATGGTGATTCGTGATACAGATCTGGTAAAATCGATGATGAATAATGAAGAATACTACGCAGGCAGATTTGCGTGGGAATTAAGACAAAGATTGATGAGAGAACATCTGGGGTGTGATGTAGATCTTGTTGAACTGGTTGAACGGAAGTTCAATAGATTAGAACATTTGGCAAAAAAAAATTTCCAAACTTTGAACACCATACCAGAAGGAATTAAAGCAAAACTGACAGAAAAATTAAACTCTGCTATGATTGAATTAGCTTACCGTGAAATTTTTGATGTTGGATACAGTGACTTATGGTTTGAAAAATACAAAAATCATAAAGATATTATTGTGAAATCCAATGGGATACTTACTATCGAGGATGATTCGATTGATACAGAGCCAGTACTTTTTCAATCGTATGAACTGAATACGCATGGCAAAATAACTCTAAAAAGTCATTCAATAAGTAGCAAACTGGCTAAATTGAATAAGTATCACTCCTTCAACTACAGGGCTGGGGACGATAATAAAGGTATACGTGATAAAAAATCATTTAGCTCAGATCCAAGAATAGCCAACAATGCAAAACATACGGCAGAGGTGAACGGTTATGGTCCGGACAAATGGAAGTCTGAGGAATTTCTTGATCATAAAAAATCTGTAACAGAACAATTACATGAGTGGGCAACCAAAGCAATTGAAACTAATACTATTGATAAGAGAAGGAGCATTGAAACTTCCTATCAATTACCTGCTAAAGAGACCATTGAGTTGTATCTCTCTGACTCAAACATTGATATGTCTTCAAAGTTTGATATGTTGAAGAGAATATATTACCTTCAACACATATCTTACAAAAACGAGCTCCAAGCAAAAGAAAAAGAGAAGTTTGTTAAAAATAACTCAAGACCACCTTCCAGTGATAACCGGAATGGATCAGCTCACTCAGATGATGAAGTACTTGATGATGATGCTCTTGATATACTTTTGTATCAAATATTACCTGATTTTGGAAACTCTAAAAAATGTGAAACTCATCGAAACTTACTAGATTACAAATTTATTGATCCTTATTCATTTGAGGATCCACTTTCTCCAGATTTTTATGATGACTTATGGCTATCAATCGCATTGAGAAACACCTTACTGTTTAGGCTTGTATTTCATTGCCAGCCAGATAATGTTGTTCAAACATGGAGAGACTACAAAGACTTTACGAAGTTGTATTCTGAGTTTGACCGAAAACAGAACGAGGTCATACCGACAGAAAAAGGTCCTCAAGAAAATACTGAAGATGTAGAACGTGAGGAGAGTGTTTTGCCTGATTTAGGACTTCAAAGAACAATGAGTTTGACAGTAAAGAAAGGAGATAGGCTGGGTGATATCAATTTCTCTGATCCTTTACATGATATTGAAGAAGGTGCCGAGGAGAAATTTGGTAAAAAACTAATGCGAGATCGTGGGAACGTTAATAAAGGCAATATGACTCTAAAAATGAAACTATATGCTAGTTCAATGAACGGCTTCAATCAACGTGTATTTGATAAGATTACAGCACGTCGAATATTAGAGAGAATTCATGGTCATTTGGTTCTCTTTCCAACAGAGTGGCTTTGTAAGGAAGTTGACTCTAAGAATTGGTTCTACCATGCAGATAGGTTACCTCCAATAGACATTTATGACTAATCACTTTTGTTTTTCTTATCATTGTATATTTGATGTTCTGCATAACTACTTAATATTCATTAGCATTGATTGAATTTTTTTAAACACCCAGTATGTATCATTTTAAGCAATGGAGATGTTCACTAAAATAATATGTATTTTACTAGGCTTCCAATTTTTTTTTCTCCTGAAATCTTGCTTTGAGTATCCTTGCAATCATCATTATTACTTACTATGACTAAATAATGATCTATATACAGAAAAAATGCACAGGAAGTCACAACTCTCGTGATCCCCTTTAAATATTATTAGGTTTATCTTTTTGATGATGTATTTGTTCATCAAAAAAAAAAAAAAAAACTGGAAAGCAATTATTCATGATTACGATAACCGAACAATCCAGAGACATCGACACCAAATAATCCTACCACAAATAAGAAGCATAATATTACTGTTGGGAACAGAATAAAGTTGATATTCTTCAGAAATGGTAGTTGACTGTAACCGTAAAAGGTCAGTATAAAATAGTATATGAAGCTCGAACAAAACAGGATATTTGGGATCAGCACACCAAAGATGGATGATAAAGGAAGTAGCAAAAACCGTAAGTAGTAAAGTGCCATTAGCACTATTAGAAATGCATTGCAATGGACATCAAAGCAGTATGCCCACTCCACAGAAGAGCTGGCGGCAGAACGGAACTTAAAACGACTTTGGTTTAACGTAATCCAGAAAAGAGTAGCGATAACAAAACCAAACAGAAAAAAATCCACAAATATCATGTTGAAGATGGATTTTATACACTTCCAGAAAGAGTGGTGGTAATAAAAAAGGGACCAGAATATTGAGCTAACAGAAAGGAGTAGTATTTCCAGAATGAAGAAAGAAGGGTCGTCTCGGGCCCATTGATTTTTCGTCTGCCTTTGGTAATACATGGATCTGAAAGTTTTGCGTGGTTTGAATATCAGGTTGGCCATCTCCCAGAGGGCCGTCTCAAAGTCAAGACTCTTTGGAGTCTTGAACAGCCTCCGTATTACTGGAGGTAGACTCTTATCATTCAAGTTGAATTTATATTTTTTGTCAGATGTAGATTCAGAGTGAGACTCCAAGTCATTGTTCGATATAGGAAGAGAGGCCATATTAGATATAAGCTGACTTGTTCCTGTTCCTTTTCTATATTTATCACTGCTATTATTTCTAATTATTTTTCCTTCTTTATTCTATGCTCTTTGCAGAAATTCTAACAGGGACTTTAGTAACAATGATTTAGAGATCTTTATGTAAGAGCAATGGGTATTTCTAATAGCTCGTCACAGCCTCAATTGCAGAATGTGTATAGCCAGTTGGAACATACAGAAGAATATTTGTTATCGCTATCGCTGTTCAAATGCTACATACAACATATAAAATCGCAGGTGTCTTAGCTACAATGGCTCACGAATGGATCCAGGTTTTGCTGGTTTCCTTCATTAGCTGTCAAAGCTGCGTGTTCTCTCTGGGTGTGTTCCATCTGCAGCTACCCGCTTCCTCTCAGCCAGCCAGAAATTTTGCACAGCGAACCCCTCTTAGTGCGTTGAACAAACGTAGGGCGGAATAAACAATTGTGTGCACACTGAGAATCGAACCGGCAGCCAGTTTGTAGCGACCTTCCCGCTACAGGTTTATCTTTCAGCGGTAAGTGCACATCTCACCACAGCCTGTACCACTATTTCACATTGTTTGTGTATAAATATGTACAAATTTGCAGTTATTGTAATAGTGTTTGGTTGCTGTACGTCTCCGATTACTGCAGAATGTTTTGTACTTTTTAATATTTTATGTTTTGTGTGTGCACTATAGCCTATTTACACTAGATTGCTTCTACAGTAATGAAAACTAAATTATATGTTGTCGATGTTTACCTATTCGTTACGTTACTTTCAAGGACAAACAACCTAAAAGATTTTGGTTCTAGGTAATCGCCAGTACATAATGAAAAGTTGATTTATTTTCCAAATCCACTAACAAGATTGTGATACCTATTTGTACAGAGGCTGGAAATGATTCAGATCAGCATGCAAAATCAAGTATCTCCAGGGCATGATCCTGTGTATTTTCCCACTCCGCAGAAGGGTCCCATGCAATTATATCAAATACAATCCCCAGAAAGCGTAGAAACTACAACCCAATTTTAAAAGAGTATCAGCGATTGACGAAAAAACTGTATACACAAGATCTAATTAAGGAGACTTACATCCCGAGCAATGCACATCTATTTCTTGGCATTCTATCCCTGCCCATTCCGTCTCCCATCTCAGGCCTCACTATTTGCAAATGTGTGCGGGGCAATGCTTCTTGACGAAATGCTTCTCGGTGAACCACGAAAGAGAAGAGATATGATGGGTACCATCTAATGCACTGTGCCCCTCCCTCATACACACTGCATGTCCAGTGTTCTCGTACCTGGAGGGAATGCTGAGACAACTACGCATGCTGTGAGATGGGGAGGCGAGTGCCCATCCACAAAAAACATCTGGCCTACAGATTTCATGCTGGGAAAATGTTGCTATACAGCAGCTCCACCACAAAAGTTAAGTACACTCTACTTTTTCTACCATAGTTTGACTTAGAGGAACGACCGTGGGAGGGGTACAGAAGGCTGGGGAACACACAGGTATCGTGAAGCACGCTATTGCACTTATACGACATCATGCAATACGCCAAAATGCCTTGACAGGTGTGCGTTTTTCACTCCAAGCCCTGCGAGGTATTCTGAATGTCGCGCAGTCTGCATAATCATGCTGCGCTCTTTTCTTCGCGCGTTCCTCATTGTTTTTTCTTCTCTCGTGTGCAGAACCCGACGTGCACAGGAGTGCAGCAGCGCGAGCACATTCCTCGTAGGCGGAAGTCTGTGCGGGGTGAGGCGCACGCGTTGACATACACACGAGCACGCGCATACACGCACAGAGATGGCTCGCACTCTCTTTCTCTGCTACTTCTGGCACACACACGATTCTTGCAGAGTGACGGTGACGGTGCCTAACTCCGGGTAATGGGAATATGGAAGCTCTCGCTTGGTTCCTCACTTCCCCCGAGAACCTGGATCCTCGAACAAACAGCCGTGGAAAGCCCGAGGGCAGCTCAGCAAGGCGGAGCAGAGCTGTGCAGAGCTGTGCAGATGCAGAGCAAAGAGCGAAGAGCTTAGACTGAGCTATAAGCACAGCTTGCTGTAAAACTGACAAAGAAAGAAAAAAATGTTAAAAGGAGCCTTTTTCTGATCAGTTTGTTCTTCTGTATGATCACTGAATCGTTTAAAGAACGTATATTCTGGGCTCAGCAAACGCAACTGGGTTTTTAACGACAGACCAAATCACTACCATTTACTTGTTGAAACCCCGGGGTTTGTGATCTGTCAACTATTTCTCTCTGTCCCTCAGGTGTGCATACGAAAACAGTATTCTTAAATCTACAGAGATAGATTGCTCGCTGCATTTCTCAGTCCGTTTAGGTTGCTCCAGCTTTTTACACAAGTTTTGCGGCATCAGTGGAAGAAGATATTAGTGGAACAACAAAAGAAAGAGATATATCTCTATTCCCACGTACCCTGAGAGTAGACCAAAGGCCGGTCTTGCCTAATTTACTATTTTAAAGCCATAGCAAGAGTTGCGAATAGCTCACACAGGGAACCAGATTGATAACGCGTGTTTCTCCTTCTCTCATTGTTTTTTTTTTTTTTTTTTTCTTGCTGGGGGTCCTTAAATACCTTCTATTCCAGGAACCGTGGGTGAAAGCCAAAAGCTATAACCAGTGCTAAATATTTCAAACTACTAATTTCCAAATACGGGGACCAAGAAGATTTTCACAAAAGCCTATTGACACATTAGGTAGCACATTTCTAATTTCTTTTTTTTGTTTTTTAACTGTTGTGTGAGAAGAACAAACCAAGTTATAAATTTTTTTTTGAGTCTAGTCTACAAACTAGAAGTATATTTGAAAGAGAATTTTCTCTCCATTACAGCTTTCACTCCATTCTGACTTTTTTCAACCTGATTAATAACTGTCAAGAGATATTAGGATTTTTATTAGCAATTTTCTAAAATTTACTTGCCAAAGTGTCATAGATTAGCCATTACCTGCCTAACACTTCACTTAATCGAGCTAAAAGAACATCATTCCAAACAAGCAATCTCCCCTGATAAATATAAACAAAAAAGATAACGAAAAGTGTTCAATAAAAAGGGTGATCAGTGAACAGAACATCTGAAGAAACAAAAAATTTAGAATTGTAAACTGACTAGTGTTTGAGTGAAATTGTAACCAAAATTAATTCGATTATCTTGTGCTGCAAACATGTCCAGATCAACTGATGAAAGCAAAGCATTATTGGACGACGCTTCAACGTTATTGATGTTTTCCAAAGGTAATGCGGAAAAAGAGAGAAGTAATTCGGATCCTATAAACAAAATAGAATTTGAGAAGTCATCAGGGATCTTGCAACGACAGAGGCAAACAAGCTTAAGCACAGATACAAGCAAAGATATAAAGCGGAAAGAACAAGAGCCTACACTACGAAGCCCCAAAAACTTGGCTGCTGCAAATGCGGCAGCGGCTGCTTTGGCAGCGGCTGCTATTATACCACTACCATTAAAGCGGACTAGAACCAATAGTCATGACGACACACAACAACATGCGAAGTTTTCATCAGAAGAACCTAGACCATTTGCGAAGAAGACTAAAACAGAACAAAGCGATGACATAAAACCTTCTGAAGAAAATGAAAATAAGAAAAATCGTGATGACTGGCCTGTGCCTGATAGTTATGTTGTCGATATAGATGCAGGGATAATTTCATGTATATGTGATTTTGAAGACGATGATGGCTTTACTATTCAATGCGATCACTGCAATAGATGGCAACATGCGTCTTGTTTTGATATTACAGATATAGACAATGCGCCCGATGATTTCTTATGCGATAAATGCCATCCAAGAGAAATTAATGTGGAGGAAGCTAACGTACGGCAAAGGATTCAGCGTGGTATAGTGCAAACTCCAGAAAAGAAAAAGGAAACAACTAAAGGTACTGGAAGAAGAGATAGTAGTAAAAGAAAATCGACAATATCTGACAGTAATTTGGAATCCGAATCCATTGCAACTGTAAGTAACGAGGATTCTGCTGTGGATAGTAATCCCAAGGAAAGGAAAAAAAGTAGAACTAATCAAAATACATCCAGTAATACCAGCACTGTTGAAAACGGAGAAAATGTAACTCAATTTCAATCTAATAATGACATTCAATTCAAAAAAGAATTTTTCCTGTCCCCTAAGGACGCTTATAATGCTACTTTTGTTGAAACAAAGGAAAACATATACAAAGACAAGTATGTGAAAATATTTATTGATAAACATTGCGATGACGACTGGGTAATTCAATACAATAAGAAGAATGTAAAAACAATTCCTATTGAAATCAAGTCTTACTCCGAATCGTCTTATGCTAGAACGTTTCCTGCTTACACGAAATTAGGTGTCTTTCTGAAGCAGGCTTGCGATAAAGATGAGCTTATACAAGAGTTCAATGGTGAGGTCGATTTCTTAAAGAACTATCTAGAAGATACAAAAAATCATTATAGAATTTGGGGAACTACAAAAAACCGTGTGCTATTCCATCCACATTGGCCAATATATATTGACGCTAGACTAACAGGAAATTTTACAAGGTATTTGAGGAGGGGCTGTAATCCCAATGTTGAGTTAGTGACAATTCGCCTCGCTGCTGGCTCGGAAAGTCAGATCAAATTCTTTTTAAGAGCGACCAGAGATATCAAAGAAGGTGATGAACTACTAATTGGCTGGAGATGGGATCTTCGTCACCCAATCCATAACTTGATTAATAATACTGTCACATTGGATTCCATGAACGATACAGATAAGTACTCAATAATCCACTCAATCGAAACTGTGCTAAGCAATTGTGATTGTGGCTGTGGGACAAACAGTAGAGATTGCTATCTTATGAAAGTTAAGCGGTACTCCCAAAGCCTGTACAAATCTGTAAAATCGAAAATCAAAATGAATAATAGATATAAACTCAATGAAATTTTGAATCAATATCAAGGGAAGAAAAGAAGACAAGTCCCAATTTCTACGAGACTGGTAGAAACTGTTCGCCATAGACAATATCAGGCTCCCCTACTAATTAGAAATTTTCATCAACAGAAAAAATTCCAGCAAATGATAAAAACAAACGTAACCAGCAAAACTTGCATTGATAATGAAAAGGCTGCACTGATTCAAAAATCAATCGCGACAATTGATGCAAGTATCAATACTGTAGTTGCTTTGAAACCTTACAAATATAGCCTTTTGAAGGGTCAAATCGGCATATCTGCTAAAATGAGTAGTCCTCTAATCAATTCTCATAAAGCCTCAGATTTCGAAAAGTCCACTGACGGTGATGCGATATTGGTCATAACAAACATAAATGATTATGATGAATCAAGCATCAAGGATATCTCAAATCTTCCATTACCTATCAAATTACCAGTTGCGAATGACGTTGAAAAATTACCAGAAACTGATACCTCTTCTTCATCAGTCAATAAAAAAAATTTGCCCGATGGAAAAAACGATTTAAAAAACCTAGATAGTATAACTGGAGAAGCGAAGACTGAAAACTTAAGTGTCGATGGATCATCAGAAAACGGCATCTTGAAGGATTCATCAGCCAATGTAAATACTAAGAAGAAATTAAGTTTCGCGGACTATAGAAAAAAACTCCAGAAGTAATAATGAAGGAAGAATTATAATTTTCTGGACAGCTAGTTTTTCTTCTTTATTTACAAAGAATGGTCTATTCTTATTGGTCTTCTTACCATTCTTTTTTATCTGCTTTGATTACAATAATACGATTGAAGAGAAGAAGTGTTTTTCTGTTTATGCTCCTGAAATCTTTACTATTCCTTTTAGAAAAGCATGTCAGTTAGATTGGCTTTGGCCGGTAATAATTGATTTTTTCTACAACAGAAATATTTTTCTTTTCTGGTTTTCATTAAATATCAAAAACGTTGTTATCATAATGCTGAACAAGTAACAAGTATGTGACACCATTATACAACAATACATTATTTATTCTTATCCTTTTAATACAAGTGTACTATTATTTTATATTTGATTTCGAATGGGCATTGATATCAATTTACCCTGCTCTTTAAAACCAAAGAAAAAAAATGGTAAATATAATGTACATGCATATATGAAACTGCAAATAAAATTACAATGTTTTGTACAGAATATAAAGTACAATAATTATCATAAAGAATTAATTACTATCGGATAGTTTTGAAATAAGTTGGAAGACAACGGTCTTGCTATTTAAAAAAGCAATAATGACAAAAAAAGAAGCAATTAGCTACGCAATCGACGAGATACCGAATATACTTCCTTTAGAAAAAGAGGATATCGAAGCACTTTGCAACCAAATACTTAGTAGCAATGATAACTCCCCAGATAAAATTGCCGAAAGTTTTATGGAAATTTTAGGTCATGAGGAATTGGTTTTCGATTTCGTCATAAAATTCAATGACCTGCTGAACCAGCATCCCACAGTTAGTAGAGATCGAGATACCAGCGGCGTCAATACAACAGATAAACATAATATAAGTAATGATATTGAAGAACCCAAAGAAAGACGCCAAAACCAAGAATTGACAAAGAATCACCTGGGCTCAACTAAGGGAAAAAATCTTGATACTAAAAAATCTAAGCCAAAAACTGAGGAAGGAACATTGCTATCAAATGTTTTATGTTTAGACCAAAAGAGCGGAAACCGTATTCAAAACGAAAAGATGAAGAAGTCAGCTCCAAGGAGGAACAAAAAATTACAGTCATTACAAGAGATTGATGAGGTGGTCAAGATTCTTGAGATCGAAAAGGAAAATAAAGATTCCATTAATTATATTTGTAATTGCCAAGCAAAACGACATCCATTGTTTGAACTCGTTCCAAACTGTCTGTCTTGTGGGAAGATTATATGCATTAAGGAAGGCTTGCATCTGAACAATTGTAGTTTTTGTGGAGAAGAACTCATACCAGTGAAAGAAAGACTCGAAATCATGGAGTATCTGAACAAAGAGAAAGAAGATATAGAAAATAAAAAGAGCTCAGATCATTCAAATGCATCAAAGAAGAAACAGAGCGAAACTTTCAAAATATCTAACGGAAAAGGAAAGAATATGTTTGACGAACATGATAAGTTGATGAGCTTCCTTGAAAAGCAACAGGAACGTAAGAAGAAGAGGAAAGAAGTTTTGGACTCTGACGAATTGGATTCAGAGTCAAAGCTGACCGATGGAAAAAGTGCAGAGCTTCAAGAGGCTCAAGATAGATTGGATAAACTACTACATTTTCAGGACACCTCTGCTGAAAGAACCAAAATTATAGACAATGCCAGTGATTTCAATATGAGTGGCGATATTGGAGTTTGGGGAAGTGCGAAGGAGAGAGCTCTTCTACTAAAAAAACAACAAAGAAACATGAAGAAGTGGGAGCAACTGGAAAAAGAACGGAATGGAAGAAGGGATAAATATGTAGTCAACATGAACATTAATCAAAATGGTAAAGTCACATTGTCTGAAGTTGTGAAAGATAATGTGTTTAGGCCAGATGACCTTGATTTGGACTCATTAAGCGATATTGATGAAACTCGAGACTTAAAAGAGATTAAAAAATTAGAGAATGATATTAGTAAAGAAAAACACTCACAAACTGATGATTCATTGTCCAATGTTTGGGATTTCGAAAAGGACATGAAAAAATTCTCAAAACCCGTTTATGTCAACTCAAAGGATTTAGAAGAAAACAATGATTATGAAACCATCAAGGAGGAAGTCACCACAAAAAGAGTACAGATTACTCAAGATGATCCCGGTTCACTGGAACAGAATATTCTGGCGGTGTTATAACCTTTCGCCAACCTTAATATTCATATTTAAGAGTGATTTATATTTCGGGTTTATATAAGGAAATGATATAATGAAAATATTCTACGCACTAAATTGCGAAATAATGATTCCTTCTCCAATTTAACATTTCTTAAAGATCAGTAGTTAAATTCCTCAGCAACTTGCTTGGCTGCCATTCGTGCCATTCTAAACATTTTATTTTTGGAGCTTTCTTTTTTGGGTTTCGAACTTCCTGCATTATCTTTGCCGCTTTGTAGACCCATGGCCTTTGGTCTTTCTCTGAGACCAAACGATTTAGCTAAATGTCCTAAGTGAATGCATTTTAGACTGAAAAATTGCTTCTCGGAAGAAATATGTGTAGCATATGCCCTTATATGGCTTATATATCCTTTAGTTGCCAAATCCCTGAAATATTGATCCTCTAATATTCTCCTTTCAACGTTAAGATGCCATGTTGTTGCATTCGAATCCCACAGAATTTCTTTATCCTGCTTTGTATTGGTTGGTTTATCATTCCGAGTAACATTCACTCTGCTGAAAGCTGGCATTAAGATATCCTTATCACTTTTGAGAATTTCCCAACCTTTCGGATGAAATTTTTGAATATGTTCCAAATAACCCTCTTCTTCACCTGGTAATAAGAATAAGACTGCCTCACCTGTTTTACCAGCACGAGCTGTACGTCCTATTCTATGCAAATGATCTTCAACAGCAAAAGGGGGATCAAATTCAATAACTGAACTGACATCTGGAAGATCAAGACCTCTACTAGCAACATCTGTGCAGAACAAAATCAAATGCTTTCCTTTCGTATTTTCATTATCAGTTGCAAAATGTTTTAACGTCATTGTTCTCATTTGTTGAGTTAATGAACCATGAAGTTTATAACAAATTACGTTCGGAGATTCTTCATCATTCAAACTTGGCAAAGTATGTGATCCCTTTAGTAAAAGTCTTACCGATTCCCCCACTAAATTCTTATATCTCTTCTCGCTGGCGGAAAAAGCTTCATAATGAAAATCGACACTGTCTGCACATGACAAAAAGACAATTGTTCTTTTAACAGCTTCAGGGTTGTTGTTCTTCTTGTTGACCTCGTCTAATACACCAGCCAATGTCACAAGTCTTAACTTCGGGGGTGATATGATAACTTTTTGCAGAAGCTGGTCAGGTGCAAATGTGTTATTTGATTCTGATTTGTTTCTCTTGTTGCTAATAACCTTATACTCATTCAACACCTTTTTCCCTAGCTTAGCCACCTCACTATTCTGAGTTGCACTACATAGAATATGAAGTCTTCTATGAGGCAATTTTGGGAATTTTCTTGTGATAACATCAAGTGTATTTATAATGTCTAATATTTGAGAAATTGTCTCATCAAACCCCAACTCCATTAATTTGTCACCTTCATCGAGGACAATATACCTCAAGGAGGATTGCATTTGCTCTTTAATCACCTTTGTATTTTGAAAATGATCTAAAATCCGACCTGGTGTACCAATAATAAAGTTACAACCTTTACGCAATCTTGCTTTCTCTGATTTTTTACGCTCACCACCAATTAATAGACAGGGAACAAGGTAATGACAACAGTTTGCTAATTTAGATGCAACATCGTAAATCTGTGCTGCCAGTTCCCTTGTAGGTGCAATAATTAGGGCGAAACATCCAGATTTTCTATCAACATGTTCACCCATGTCTAAAATTGCACTAAAGAGAGGCAAAAGGTATGATAGAGTTTTCCCCGAACCTGTCTGGGCGTGAATGAAAAGATCGCCTTGGTTGGAGTTCTTGATAATCTGAGGAATTACCAACTTCTGAATGCTGGTTGGCTTTTGTATTTTCATTTTCTCTTGGAGATGCTCTATTAAAACACCACTAACACCAATTGAATTAAATGAATCATCCACCAGTGGTGCGTTTGATGGTGTAATTTCTTCTGTGGAATCAAATTTATTTTTATTTTCTGAAGTAGCAATGTCTCTGTTTGATGTAAACAGAGATGAAACAATTTGCGCATTCATATTTAGATCTGGTTTCTTTTCTGCTGGTTTGTCCATTTTGAGCTTTTTTGTTTTTCTGGGTTCATTGTCTCCATCTGATCTTTCTCTTTTATCAGTATTACCAGCTGACTGTTGCATCTTCCTTCTATCTTTCCATCTGCCACCGGTAACTTTGTTGCCGATTCTAGGAGCCACAGCATCAGAGTTGGTGCTGAAGTTCAGCACCATAGATTCATCGTCACTCATATCGCAAGTAAAATTCCAAAGATTAGTAACTTCTGCAGTATCTTTCAATCAATTTATTTGTACAAACTTTGAATTTGCTCCTCTTATAACACTTCTCTTCAAAACGTTATACGTTTTTTTCAGTTTTAGTTACCGAATAATCCCAAACCTTGATAGCTTCTCTATAATCTATTGCTTGGTAACTTATTTTATTGGCATACTAAAGCAGCTCATCGCATTGGGAGCTCATCGCCTTTCTAGATTTTGTTGTGTCCAATTTTCCACCTGAAAATTTTCGCACGCCGTTTGCGGAGGGCATCGCAGGAATTTTTCAAGTGTGGATGATAAGCTGCTGTGATGCATTTTTTTCTGATGTGTGTGCACATTATGCAATTCAAGCGACCATATTCATACAGTAAAGTGACTAACTGAAGACATCCACGAAAGTTGCTTTTTAAGAACTTTTTACCTGGATTTGTACTCATTTCTCCTGCTATATCTCACTTTGTTTGAAACTCGTTGGTCCCGGTAAAAAAAACCAATATAAGAATACTTAGAACCAAATACAACCAAATGAGCGATCTATTTGTACATGAAGAGGAGGACATGATGGATCTGGATGCCAAACAAGACCTTCAAGATGATCCAGTAATTAAAGAAATACCTCTCAATTTAATCAATAGCGATCTGAATTTACACTTGATGCAGTACATGAGCAAAACGAGATTACAAGGTAAGAAACGTTCAGAACATCCGCTCGTGGTGGCTGTCAGGAATAAGGAGAAATCTGCTCTATGGGAGTTAGATATTCCCTTGGATGAATCTGCGTTTTTCAATGATAAGAAAAGCGAAGTGGAATGGGATCACGCAAATATACAGACACTACGGGGAGTTGGTGTTGAAAATAATGGTCAATATGCAGCAATATCTGTGGATAATCAGCTATACCTGTCTAAAATAAAGGATATTGCCCAATTGAGACCTACTTTTAGATACCTGGATAGCATTTCTCAAAAAAAGAGACAAGAGGAAAGTAGATCTAATCCTTCACCTGCTAACCAAAGAGCTCAAGTTGTTACAATGTCAGTTAAAAGTGTCAACGATCAATCACAAAACCGTCTGACTGGTTCGTTATTGGCCCATAAGATTGCCGACGAAGAGGAGTTTGATGAATACGACTGGACGGAAAACAAGTATGAGAATTTCAAACTTGAAATATTAAATGAATCCCAAAAGAATATTTTAAAGCCCAACCAAAGTCCAGAGAGCTACTTGTCTTCCTTAGTATAAATTTTATGAAATAGTTGGAGACCAGTCTTAAATAAGTTGTTTTTAGCATTAACAAAAATTGCATTGATAAAAAACTGTATGGAATTTTCAAAAATGATTTTCCTAAATGCAGAGGAGTAATCAAAATATATCGAATATAACTAATGGTTATATAAACTCATTGCTATGATAATATGTCTACTTCATTGAATTTTACCAATGTGCCAATCAAGTAGGAAAAATATTACCATTTATTTGAGATAGACAATATAATTTGTGAAACAAAAAAAAATGCATTGGAGTCTGGTTTCATGCAACCAAATTTTTTTGAATTGTTATGATCAGTCATACCACATTTTGATTAATTCTTCGGACACAGCACTTGGTGTCAAGACACCCAAGTCTGTTATCAATGCTGTAATATATTCATGTCCAGTGTAATCTATGATTGGTCCTCGTAAGGGATTTTCGTCTTCATCAGTACGAGGGGAGAAATCAAGATACTCACCCTCCATTGGGAGATCATCTGATGATAGAGGGAACATACGAACAAATTTGTGACTCTCAGTAACGACGTAGAATGGTTTCCTGGCATTCTGAGCTAGTACACCAACAGAGTATGTACCAACTATGTTTATTATACCACCAGATTCGGCAACGCCCTCTGCACCTACAAAAACTTTGTTAACTTTGTGAATTACAGTCCCAACAGCACTATCTGCAACTAGAGTTACCGCAATACCTTTCTTTTCCAGTAAATTGTAAAGCTGTCTACCTTGCTCTGTTGGTCTCGACTCTGTTATAACACATCTGAATCTGATGTAGCTGTTAGCTGCATGTGTTAATAATGACACTACAGCTCTTGAAAATCCATGTACTAAAATAATATCATCATCACTGATGAAATCTACACCAATTTCAGCAATCTTATCTCTTGATATCTTCGCTCTCGAAACAAAAAGTTGACCGTTCTCAATTAAATGCTGCTTACAACTTTCCCAGTCACCATACAAATGCAAATTCCTGAGAACGAATCTCATAAATATATCACAACCAGCACGTAATGAAATAGAATTAGGAATCGATTGAATCAGTTCCTCAGCGGCACATTTGATTCGATTAATCATCTCCGCAGCAGTCTCAGGATTCTTTACTTTCAAAAGTTGCACCAATGCTTCAATAGCCGCAATGGGCATAGTCATCTCGGAATCATCTTCCAAAAACTTTAAATAGGTTTCAGTAATGCTAAAATCTGGCATTTTCTTTCCTTTTTGTGGACTTGTAAACTCTGTTTATTATAACTCAATCACTTAAACAAATGTAGCACTACTCTCACAGTATTAAACAGATGTATCGCATGCAAGGTTTCATACACTTCAAATTTTAATTTGTTTGCTCGACTAGTCAAAGGAATATCAGATATGAATTAACTAGCTAGCTTCAGACCCTTTTTTGAATCTTTTTTTCCAGTAGTTTTATGTGATGGTTAGGTTATGTGTATTTCATGGATAATGCTTTCTAAGACTTGGCTTCAACGTTGGCTATAACAAAGGAAAATTTTTTACTTTTTCGAATGCTTTCAGCCAAAAAAATGCGATGAGCATGAAATAAGCTTTGAGGATGAAAAATGAAAACACGGAAAATGTCAGATTTTAGTATTCTGTATGAAGGCAGCGACCAAGCGTCTCCTTTTATTTGTTCTCTAGTAGTATTTCCATCCATCCGTAACAATAGTATTTATATCAAAGTACTTTGTTCAGTTTTTGTCTTTTCAATGGAAGTAAATTAACTGAAATTTGAGTAATTTTGATTATTCAGGGATCCCTATAAATGAATATTCGACTTTCATGCATGATCCCATCAAAAAATCAGGGTTGAGACAACGCAAACGTCTAACAGTGAATGGCACCGATACATCTAGAAATGTTTTAAGGCCTAAACAACCAACTATCAAGGTTGATACTGACGACGAGGAAGAAGGAGCTGATTTATTCCTTCCTATTGATATACCGAGACTTTCTCGTAAGACTACAAACAATATTGTTTCAGAAAGTTCATTGAATGGAATTGGTAACGATGAAGGTGATTTGGACTATAAACAGATTTATAATCAACCGAAAACAAAAATTTTGAACTTGGAAGATATCGATTCCGATGACGATCAGAAAGAGGCACTGGTACAAAAACAAAAATATGACCGCAACGAGACACAACTTAAAGAGATCCACTATCTCAAATCCTTGAATCAAAGTGACAAAGAGGACCTGAATGATATTATGAAAAAAACTGGAGGATCTGTTGTTGATACGAGGCAAATCAGAGACTTCGAAAGTATTGGATCTCTTGATAAACAACTTGCAGATTCTAGACTGGCTCTATCTGGTGCTGAAAAAAGGGTTGAAGCCAGGAACAGGTTAAGTGAAATTGAGAATGCATGTGCAGCTCAAACCCCTGATGTGGAAGAGTGGGAACAGAAGATAATTGAGCGCCACCGGGGTAAAAGTAATGCTAATAGACAGAGTAATGGTCCGATATTGGCAAATTTAGAAGAAATTACTTCGATAAGTGAGTATCTGACAAATTTAAGGAAAAGCAAGACCATTCTTGTCCTCCAGCTTTCTAGACTTCGAAATGAAGAAGACAAATTACTCTCTGAAATAGATTTGTTAACTAATTCACTACGAGGATAAATTTCGGTATTTTATGCTTGAATTCATGATAAAAACATTATCCAAAAATGCGAGAGTGTCTTGTAATGCTAAAAAATTGGTACAGATTTATCAAGTTTATATATCATTTCGAATCCTTTGTACCTAAAGAGGCAATATCGACAGAAGAATCTGTTGGAAATAACTGTGGACTTTCAATTGCCTCTTCATTGCTATAATCTCGTTCAGGATCATTAGCCAAAACTTCCTCCAAATTTCTTGGTCGATCGTTTTCCATAATTTGATCGTAAGAGTTCTGTCTCCTTCTAAAAAGCATTTTTCGAAATCCCCCAGCCGTCGTTGAAGTCGCTGGTAAACTAAGCCTTCTATTTGGATGGAGAAATCTACTATATTCATTGTCCTGGACTCTAAACTTGAATGATGGTTGAAAATCAACAGATGTTATGTCATCTTCAATTTCTTCGATCTTTGTATTAATCTCAGCATCATTTAAACTTAGATGTGGGATATTGTTAATAGGACCGGCACTCTGTGTTTGGTCATAACTTGGTAACTGTGAGTCTATAGGATCTTGTATTGAATATTCTGGTGGTGATGACGTATCTGGATCCAGTACAAGCATCGGAACTGCCTGAGGGGATGTCATTTCTGGTCTTAAACTTTCTGGTTTATGAATATTCGATTTTAAAGTTGGAGAATTAAAGATCATGTCCCTATTGTCATCAAATGGACTGGAATCAGTAGATTTAATTAATGGTGAATTAACTATTTCCTTTGGATAGAAGACATTTGATTCATGAGTGTCGTCACATTCATATTTTTTTCCCGGTGAATATTGATTGCCTATATCTTCATACCTAGGTAACAGAGTATTAGCGTAAGAACAGTACTGATTCAATACATGAATCGGTGCATCAATTACAACCTCATAATGTTTACCACCACAACTGATGCGAAGTGCAATTTTTATCCAATGTTTACAAGTTATTTGAGGATTTGTTGAATCAGGATGTATCACTTGCTTAATTAGAGTATGATCGGCTTTCTTTTTGGTGAAATTTGACGGAACATAAATATTGAATTGGAATGCTCTATTAGTTAGATCCCCGGTTTTCTTTTCAAGCAATAGGTTTCCATAGTCTTTGACTCCAGATTTCTTCTGTTTCGAATTGGATTGTATATCATCAACAGGCCCATTCATTTCAGAAAGCAAGAAATTCTTATCCGCATCTAATCTTATAACCTTTTTATTGGAGGACGTGTAAGTTATGTTTTCTGTTAGGTAAATTCTTATTCTGTGTAAAATTAATTTATCTAGTGGAATAAATTCAAAATGTATAGGTAAAAATGCATTCAATACTAGTTCCTTTCTCGGTATAATCAGACTGTATTTCAGAACATTATTCCATGTCTTATCTACAACGATGGGCTCCCCCAGTTCAACTTGATCAGATGGGGGTATTCGCAACAAAGAAACCGGGCGATTGACTTGCATGACTCTTTTCCTTTTAATTAAAACTCCTAAGGATTTTTCCATTCTTAACTGCAAATAATATTTAACGGTTGCGTAAGGAACATCAATAGTCTCTGGATAGAAATTGGGTATCGGGTGTTCAAAAACATAAACATATTCCCCTGCTTTGAATTCAAAAGATTCAGATACTTCGTCTAAAATATTAGGATCCCTACTAGTATCAATCAATGCTGGATTTGGTTTTCTTGTATCATCATTCAATGTCCTATATATGGATGCTCCACTTGTTCCTAAAATGTCGCTTTCTAATGTTTTATGTGCATCTCGCTTATTTGCACCATCGAAGTACAACCAATGATGAGTCATTAGGCTTTTCTTTTCATGGAATGAAGGGACTTTATCCTTCAAGTTCTCAGGCCATTTTATTTCAAGATCTCCTTGAAATGTCAACATAATCTTACTCAATTTACATGGCTTCAAGACTCTTAAAATCAAACATCCACGGAACAGTGCTGGACATCTATCAGTTGACTGATCTGATTCTGATTTGAAACCTTCTAAAAAGATGTTAGTTTCCACCAAATTTATATAGACCTGAAGATTTGAGGTCTCTAACACGGGAATGGAATCAGGTTGTATTATATCGAATCTTTTATCTCTAGGGGATATGGGTGACACATTCGTAAAGCCATCACCACTTGATGTTTCTGGCATTTCCCCAAGAAAAAGATAAAACGATTAGTTTAAGATACCTCGAGATTAATTATATAATGTTTATGATCTGGGTTATTCCTGGACCTTTCTCTCTCTTTCTCTCTCTTCCTCTCTCTCTCTGTCTGTCTGTCTTCAACAGTGATTTTGTCTTCTTATTTCTATTATTCCTAAAATCTCAGCTAGTCCTCATTGATCAACAATATAGTAACAATTTGAGAATTTTATGTTAGGTCATATCAAAATAAAAGATTCAGTTGGATTCACATTTTTGGTAGCAACGTGTCTCACATTCGCAGATCCACACCATTTAGTGAGTCTTACAGGATTGACTACTTGAGAAGTCATAATTGCAGTTTTCCGGAATCGTGGAACGGGTAACATAGTTGTTAGTGGTGCAGAAACGGTATTTTCGATGGACTATCGACCAACATCAGAGAGGACCTGTTTACTATCTTATGGTTCATATATTAACTATTTCAAAGCTAAATAAAGAAAATCTTAGATTGATATGTCTACATCAGATTTCAAAAGAGTACATGGTTTGATGTCAATAGAACCGTTCAACTTGGGAAGAGGGCTCACTGCTCCAGGTAAAATTGCATATCAGATGTTAAGATGGGGCCAACTATAATATATATTTTCTTTATATTCTCATACACACAGGTTGGCAAAGTACAAGATAAAAATCGCAACTTTATTTTGCCAGTTCAGAAGGAAGAAGCACACTGTTGAGCAACCTTCAGCAACAGTCCACTACATGCACTTTTGCACCTGAAGACATTCATCTTCTCACTCCTTCAAAAGCATGGGTAACCTCGGTGTGTTGCTACACACATCCTCATAAATTATGACTATATGTTTGCCCATTTTGTTGTAAGCTTATCCTCCACTTGTTCTTTTACTCATTAATACCCGTTGTCTTCAACTGTTTTTTCCTCTGGTCGACAATCAAAGAGTCCATTTTGACAAATGGACTGTGCTCTGTTTGGAACTATGGGGTTTTATGTAGGAATAACAACAAAACATTAAATGAACAGCAGAAAAGAACAAACTTTCGGTTTGACTTTGAATCAGAGATCGTAATTCTGTGGGCAAGTTCAAATGCAAAATTGTAATTTAAGAAATCGTTTTTATAAACGAAACATATCACTAGGACAATATGGCACTATTTAAGGATAGCTAAATAAGTTTACACAATAGTAACTCCAGTAATGTGCTGTCTGTAGGAAAAAGAAAACTGTCAAATACATCACAACTCAAAACCGTTTTCATAATATATGGTATCAAATATTTAATACAACTTCCATCACCAAGTCGAATCCCCAAAGTCTCTTTTACAGCTGACATGGTGAGACCTGCAACGTTTCCTGCCAGACACAGCTCCACCGAAAGAATGAAAAAAAGATAACCAGCACCGGCCACTGCGTATGACGATACTTGACTGCACGTGCATGAAAAACAAAATACATCAATATACACGAGTATACCACGTGAAACCACGTTTAATCATATGCATCATGTGATAGTACGTACATAGGGACCTAACACCTTTTTGCTGCGACGCGAGACGCAAAATTTTTATTTGGTTTTCGTGGCTCTGAGCGGGGGAGGGGGGGAGTGGTGGCGAAGGCCGAGAGGCGTTGGAAGGCAGAGAAGGCTACATGAAGGCCCGATGACCCGTTTGTGTTTATAGAGCACATTCCCCCATCCTTCAATTATGAACAGAGTATCGAGAGGTTATACAACATTTGAGGCATTACAAGACACGTGTGATAAAACAAGACAACATTTCAATTACACATCTGATGAATTAACGAGAATGCGCAATTTTTGGCAGCTTTGATGCCGCAGTTTGGATTTGAACGACCCATATAGCTCTCGACAGTAATATATTGTCAGCAAGTCGCGAAGACAAAATCAATCCGCAAATCTTTTGTTTTAATGGACTAATATCTTGTTGAAATGGAAAATTCTAATTAATTAGTCAATAATTGACTGTTAGACTTACGTGTCACCAATACGCTCTTTACTGCAACACATCAACCCAGAAATAAACGCAGTGCTATATTCAGACACCAGAGATTGTTTAGCTGGAACCGAATATTAATATTAGCCATAGTAAGAAGAACTATCCGATTCTTATTGCGTTTTAGAACTAAACGATGTTCGATGCAAAAAAGAAGAAATGAAGTGCTTGAAACAGATAATAAATTGCATTCATAATAATATTGTTGCAGTGAACTCGGGTTAAACGAAAAATAATATACTAATAACTGCTGATGGCCTAGAATTTCTTTTGCATACTAGCAATATCAAGCCACCTCATGGGTATCTCCTGAGGTAAACATATCGAAAAGGCAGATTTTCTTAATATCTCATAGAGCCAGCTATGTGCACTCTTCCCAATTTCCGACTCTAATTCCGGTTTCCACATAATTTACAAAATTAAAATGACAAAGTGTACAGTACTATCAATAATTCCCAGTATCAATTTATGGATCACAACCACATTTTGCTAATAATTTTCCATGCCTGCATTGAATGGTTGCTTACTGAAGCATTACACGTTCTCCGATACGCGGGAATGGAAAAGTGAAACATTGAATTACTTCTGGTGGCTAGAACTGCCCTTGGACTGACCTTACTCTAATCCGATAAAACTATTAGAGTAGTATTACGATTTGAAACAATAGAGGAAGTAGCTCAAATAAATTTTCAGGACAACGTGTTCTCAATCTAATAAATTACAAATCCAGTTAATTTACCGTTTGATATGTTACTTTTTAATTCTCATTTCCATCATTCGATTTTGTGATTTTCGAGGGATCGCCTGACTTTTTTACACATTATCAATAGATGATCAATTCATGAAAGCGAAAATGAAATTAGTTAGTGGTATTATATTAATTTTTCGTTGTAATAAGGAATAGCAATAATATTACGCAAATCTAGAAGCTTTATCACCGGGCTATAATTTAGGCATTTTGAGGACACGGAAGCAAAAGAGAGTATATCGAGGAAATGTCTCATGAAATTAATAATGAAACGGGCAGAAAGAGGAAGTAAGAAAACCAACTCATTTCTAAATTAGCAAATCCTTGATAAAGATGAATTAGACAGAACTATTAATTGAGCAACGACATCAACCCACTAGCAGGTTTTTTAATATACTCAAGACCAATAAGTGCTAAGTGAAACAGAATCCAGACGTCCATTCATTAAATTCTCATTCACAACTTATGACCGTGAATGCTATTGGGATTAATGACAATTTACACTGTGAGAATAGACACAGTTTGTTATGACATCAGCAATCTGAAATGCTCCATTTGTTTTTTTTTGCAAGAACAGGTTGGAGTGGCATGACGAAAACTTCTTAGGAAATGTGAGTTCTGTGGATATGAAACACATCACATAGATAACAAGATTTCAGGAGCACCACCCAACGCTTAAAACTTCATATCATTCCTTTTAAATTAATTTCCTGTTATTGAAATTGTATTAGCAGGAGCAACAACAACTGACAAAAAAAAGTAATAATGTAATTGTTATCATACATCTGTGTCCCAAAAAATGATACAAATTAATTCTATGTTGCATATTATTAACGGAAACTGCCTAGCAAATTAAGCTAACTGACAAAAGGGCTAGGATAATCAAAAATTCTGTAAACTAACCGGAATTGTGGTACATCCCAATATGAATTCAGTAGATTAATCCAGATATTTACCATTCATCCGGGATGCCAGTAAAAAAACAAAGTGGGAAAGTCAAGAAATGATGTAGGAGGGTTATTATTTCTTGAGCGAATTTGTATCAGACATCAACATAGCTAGTCACACTGACAACTCAAATAGTTTCGTTTTTCTTCCTTTTTTTGCAACTAAAAATGAATTGGTCAGCACCTCACACAACTTCTTATCGGACAATCTCATGCACTCTCCTATTCAAGTAGGAAGTATAACTGCTTCACTGGTTATGATATCTGGAGCGAATAAACAAAATTAAAAAGAAGAAAGAAAACAGTTTTATTGTAAAGCGTTTCTAAATTGGGAGATATGGGTTCCTCAACTAATATTTGGCAACATTTGCAAATCCTAGTGTATGAAGTTGATACAGAAGAATGTAAATGCAAAATTTCGTTTCTGTTACCTTTTGAAATGCCAAAATTTACTACAAACAAGTAAACAGGTGAACAAGTAAACTTCTGCACAGAACTAAGGGAGCTTCTTGTTACAGGACACTTTCATGAATGCATGGTCTCTTAAAGGGAGAGGAGGGAGCGGGCGCTGATCTAGACCCTAGGCTGTAAACTGAAAACATGCTTGATTTTTCACTCAAAAAAGAAAAATCTTATTTCAATAGAAAACATAATGGTACAACAATCCAAATGCAGTAATAAAGGAGAAACTAGCAATCGCTACATCAATAAAACAATTCTCTACCTGATAACAAATTAAAGATTCGCAATTGCATGGTCAGATATGTAACCAACCTGCTGATATTCTGCCAGTGCTAGTTGCTACCTAAGCACCCACAGAACGGAAATGTGCAAGGTAAAAGACCCTGACAATTTAGATTATCCAACTGCAAACACTGGAAGTAGTGCGTCATTACAGCTGCATTCGATCAGCTGGTGAGGGTTGTGCTGGGTACGCAAGCAACCCCCACTCTCAATGCCAGATTTGCCCAGCGGGGGTCCCTCCATCCCTTTTCTAGTGAATGAAAACCAGGAAAATGACAGCATTCGGGAGTAAAGGCTTTTTTGGTTTTAACACCGACGGGTTATTGCATAATTATTCCCGAAAGACGGACTGATGAGTCAAAGCAAATTCGTATTTCCGCTGGCTTTTTCAGTGTGTGTTCCAAGGGAAATGGGATGAGGACAAAACAAGATCGGGAATGAAATAGAGGACAAAGAAAAGAGGCCCTCCCACCTTTCCTTTCTTGGAACACACACTTTTTCAACTTCCACAATTTTTCCCAATTCTTAGTAATCTGTGTAGGGACGGAATATTCAACTCCACTCCTTCCCCCCTTGAGACTTGCAACCGGACCGTCACTTCCCGAACCTGACCCTTGTGCCAGAATAGTCTCGTGACAACATGTCTTTAACGACTGCACTATAGAAAAAGTAAGTATCACAGAACACCAGAGAGAATCTTCAGTGCAAAAACACCTCTTGATGTGCCACAAAGGCCCCTTAGTAACTTGAATCAAAACGAGTTGTTTAGGCATTTCTGCAGCACTGGCCCGCACGAGCGGTCAACCACAACACCCTCCCATTTTTCATCCCTTGCTCCTTAGTGGAAAAAGCAATACATCTCGCGTTCGCGTTTGACCCTTACCTAATTTTTGCGCACTCTTTCTGAGAAGTAAGTTTTTTTGCATCGTTCTCAGAAATGTTCTGTGTGTACATGCTAGCACTGTTTACGACTAACAGCTCCCTTACTCTGAAAACATCGTAGAGCTGCAGACTAAAAACACCGATGAAAGAGAAAAGCAAAATCCCGGGCGTGAACAAAACACCGATCCAAGAGAAAAACAAAATCCCGGGCGTGAACAAAACACCGACAGTTTCCGGCAACCCCCGGAACGAGGAAGTTGAAAAACAAGGAGAGCATATCGGATTATTGCAACTGCGGCGTTCTTTAGAGATGTCCTGCTATCGAAGCCAGCTGCAACAATTACGTCAGTAAAAGAAGAAAAGAGCAGCAAGCAAAAAGTTGTCCTCTCTGACAAAAAAGAAACTAGCTACCCAGCAGTGATGCATTTCATAGCGGATGAAACAAGGAGAGTGGCAAAAAAGAAAACAAACTAACAACTGTTTAAGTTCTCGACATCCCGGTTTCAAGAGGTACAAAAGACCACGTAACAGATACGACAAGCAACTTTAATCTGAACTCTTGTAGATTCCTCCTTGGTTCAAGGTTTCTGTATATTCTCCACTCCACCGAAAAAATTGGAGGCAAACACAAGAGTGGAAAAAGGGAAGCAACAAAAGCTATTTGCTCTTGCAAATCCTGTTGAATGAAAATTTTTTACCTCCTTGAATTATTGGCATTTCCTAATCTATCCAATGAAGATTTCCAGTTGTATTAGCATCAATCCCACTGTTACATGCTGCAAACAGTGACACGTAATGATTTCGAAATTCGAACATAATATATTTGCAAATCCTTATATCGAGATGTTACTTCATATCACAGGTGAGGTCAGCGAAATGAATAGTTTCTAAATCTAGAAAAATTGTTGTTATCCTTTTTTCGCTCTCTTACATCATGCTGTTTCATTCGGTTTGCCCTACAACATTAAAGTGCATAGTCCAAAAAATTTTTCATACCGAGATGAACCCTGCTTGATAATTTGTTGCATGTTTTATCAGGAGATACTTATAGGCAAGCTACTTCTCCCCCCCTCCCCACATTCGAGATTACTGAAGAGTGTTTCAAGTTCTATTCTCCATATCCTCAAAGAATTGCATTTACGATTGGATCAACTGATTGCTTTGCATACTAATCTACTATTTCTTTTTTTTTTAAATATTAAGGTTGCAAATCGGTTTTTGTCTCAACTCTTTTTTGTGAGTAAGTCCTTAAGGATGGTAATTTTGTCTCAGAAATATACAGGAGGGATGAATTTCTGATACAAATCTATATTCAGCATCATTGTTTTACAAGTATTAAACACTCCAATCTACTAAATTTTCTGAGCGTCAGACGAATACTCTAGATAATAATTCCTTCCAATTAATGCATTTTTTTATTAGAATTACAATAACAAACACCGAAAATGGGAAAATTCGAGCGTTATAAAGTATTCCCGAGTGCTGTTGAAATTCTTTTTTTCTCGAATATAAAAGAGATCATATTTGATCCATTTTATTACTTCTTGTGTGTTTGTGTATGCGATTGAGTGAGTGAGTGAGTGGTTTTTTACTCGACCCTGCACAATTGATAAAAGAGAAACAAAAGCCCCATTGAAAATAATTTCATTAAAGGTGTGAGAAATCTGAAAAGGCTAGGCTATCTGGGTGAAATGGCTCCATCAAATCTCGCTAATACTCTTAGAGTAGTATTTATTTTTCTGTTCTCCTATGCTTATGGGTTAATTCTTCCAGTAAATACCCCAAACTTTGATGTCAATGCTTACTATCAATCGTTTGGAGTTGGAGTCCCAGTGCCTGAATCACTGGATTTGAAACTATCAGGCTCCATTCAAGATATTTTTTTCAAAAACGGAGATGCTTGGCAGCTTAATTATGACCCGGGTAAGAATTTTTCGGCTAGCGCTCAAGAGCCGAACAAAGGATTAACAGTAAATGTTGATCGACCAACGATGCTCAAAGATAATTATTTTACGATTGACAATTCTTTATCTCCGAGTAAACTCCAATATTTTGGGTTTGGGACATCTTTTGGAGTGGTAAATGGTAGTTTTACACTAAATGCTTTCCCTGATTCACATTCAACGGCAATACTAAAATACCGGCGTTTAGTTTCTGCAAAAACTTTTAATTTACAAAATATCGAATCTGCCAGTATAATTCTACCAGGATATCCACAAGCCAATTCGCTCTTCGATATATCAAAATATAACCTTGTCAACTCAACTCTCTATATAAGTTGTGATGCTTATGATTTCGCTAATCGGGTTCACCCAGTTAGTACAATAACAGTGAAAAATTCTACAGTTTGGCTCGATACAAGTAATAATCAATTTTCAGAGTATGATCCTAATGTTAAAGCAACATATCATTTTGTTTTCCTAAACACAGGCCCTACTGATAAAAATGTAATCGTCATTAATATGGATGGCACACATGTAGCAAATACTACAATACAAGGATTTGATAGTTCACCTAATAATTATATCGCTTTCAGAACACCAATAGGTGCAAATGCAATGTCAATAGTAAAAAATACAATTAAAATTAGTACTACAGATTTGAAGAATGTAACAATAACTTTACCTCCTACTTTAACGTCAATCAATGATTTTGAATATGTCACTTTTCCTTATAATCATAACGGGACCATAGAAACGGTGTACGCCATCCACTTAGCTCCAAAAAAATTAATTCCAAACGCCTCCACCACCACCGTCACCTCAGGCTCGCACACCGAGACAGACGTGATCTCGTACTTCCCAACGGTCGGCTCCGACGGCCAGACCCACACCGGAACCACGACCTACACGCTGAGCGGCGGCGAGAGCAGCGAGGGCAGTGAGACCTTCTCGCTCCCACCCGCCTCCACCACCACCGTCACCTCAGGCTCCCACACC